>VZRV01010042.1:634711-772211 GCA_013398115.1 Falcunculus frontatus
GACCCGAGCCGAGCCGAGCCGAGCGGCGCAGCTGGGGCACTCTGCCTGCCCGCACCGCACCGCACCCGGGCTGGCGGAGGCTGTCAGACGGCGGCGGCGGTGCGGGAGCGCCGTGACGTCAGGGCGGGACGCACCGCCCCCGCCCGCCCCCGCGCTTGTCGGGCAGCGGTCGCACACGCGCCTCCGAGCGGTGAACCGAGCCCTCGTCCGGTGCGGATCCCCGGGATGGGCACCCGCGTCCCGCCGCGTCGGTCTGGGTCACGGGCGTGGGGCTTCTCCGTCCTCCCCTCCCTGCGCGGACCTCGGTCTCGCCCCAGCAGCCTCCCCGGCAGGGACCGGGATACTCGTCTCCGCCGGACGAGTATCATCCGCGGAAATGAAGCCGAAAAGAAATTGGCAGAGCAGTAATGGGGGCAAGAGAGGAAAGCAATAGCACAGAGAGTATCAGCGTGGGCCAGTTTTCTGGAAAAAACGTTTCTAGCTACGCCAGCTTCTTTGGGCCTGATCGTGCCTCGCTGGATCACAGTTGGTAGTCAAACCCCGGCTAATTGTGATTCTCTCAACAAGTGCTGTTTTCTTCTCCCGTCGTATTGTCAGTGATGCATAGAAAAGCGCTTCTAAAGCTGGCCTGTTCCAGCCTGCTGGTGTGGCTGCTGGCTGGCTAGAGAGTAAAAGCCTAGAACCCAGATAAAAGTCATGTACTTTAGCAGTTCAGTGTTACAAACACTAGCAGAACAATAATTAGCAATTATTAGGCTCTGCCAGCAAAACCCTAAACAACATGAGCAATGTGATCCAAACACAATGATTCTTCTCTGCAGGCTGAACCGGTCACTGCATATGTGTGCTGCAAATTAGCACAACAGAGATGCACACTCTCAGCTCATCAGCTGTTGAAAAGCAGCCATGCTACATTGGCGTTTAATTCCATCATAACACTCATGACTCCAGCTAGTTAGACAGCATTTTCAGAAGCACCTAAAGCTGTTTATAAACTCTGTGAGGGCTTCCATGGTGCTTCATGCAGGTTTGTTGCACCAAGACAAGCTGCACTGCTGCGCTCCCAGGCACACATACGATCTCAGCCTTACCAGGTACGTAGAAAAAGACGATACCACACTTTTGGGCATCCAGAGGCAGAGCCGTGCCTCCAGATCACTGATACAGTGCAGTTCTTGGAAGTGACTTGCAGTGAAGAAAAGAATCTGAAATGCAAGGCCTGTGAGTGCCTTTGGAGGCATTATCAAAGTCGTTCATTGTGAAGAATGGCAAACTAAGAATATCTCTCATCACAGGAGAGTGGGAGATGGTAACAGCCTTGTCCTGAGCATAAGTAGGAGGCACTGCTTCCTGGCCTAGTCCCAGGTCCACATAGAAACACTTCCATCCACTCTAGTACTAACATTGTTTTAAAGGATGAAAAGTGAGACCATATGGAGATGCTAGGCAGAGAGTGGGAGTCTCTTGTGCCAGCCATTGTGCTTTTAACAGAAAACTCCCATTGTGCCCAGTACTTGGGAAAGGGCATTTCGGTCACGAAACACACTGAGAACTAAAAAGTAAACTTATAAAAATTATAAATGTCATAATTTAAAATTATTTTTATAAAAATTAAAAACATATTTTTATGTTACTAAATAATTGGAATTCAGTGGTTACAATTCAGGATCTAACATTTGCAGGCTATTTCAAAAGAGTACATTCCTGTCCACTACAAATATTATGTGAAAATTATATAAATAAATGATAAATAAAAAATAAATGGACATATAAATGTCCACCAAATTCAGTATCTGGGTGATGAGCTGGAGATACAAGATATCCCTCATTTTCAAGGATATTATACCCCTGCAGCTCCCACTGCCTGTTGATTGCAATGATAGTATGCTGCCTGGCTACAAATCAGCCAAAATACTAGTTGAATGCCCTGACTCACCTATATTACTTTCTGTGAATTCTCACAGCTGAATCTGACACTTCTGCTCACACTTCTTTCCTTTTCTTTTCCTTTTTTTTCTTTTTCTTCTAGAATACCTATATTCCTAGCAGTGGAAAGTATTATCTTTATTAAAACACAGTTGATGTGTGTCAGTGTCAATGGACTTAAAACCCTTTGCGTAAATTAAGTGGTGACACTTCTTGGACAAAGAGAAATTAATTTAGTGCCTGCTCTTCTGTATATCATGTCATTTGTGATTTCTTCTTCTGGAGGAATCTAAATAATGCTTTGAAATTAGCTTCAGTGAGATGACTTCTGGTTTTAATAAACTGTAGCAAACAATAAGAACTTGTGTTTGCCTACAATGTATCACATCTGATTTGAAAATATTTTTTATGTATTTATGAGATCTATACCCATAAGTCCAAACTCCATTTTAAGATGAATAAGGTTGATAGGCTAAGCACTTCTTTTTATTCCACATGGAAAAAAAGTTCTAACAATAACTTAAGGAAGTCGCCATCATTGCAGCTGCAAGAAATAATCAAATGCAGGAAGGAAAAAGAATTTTGTAGGTGCAATCCTAGTCCTTTTCTTTCATGCACTGTTATGACATTAGGTTGTAAATCACTATAGTTCTTACATAACATACAGTTGACTCTGTAAATTTAGAACTGCCTTCTCATTCTGAAAGCCATTAAGTGAAATAAGTGGAAATGTTTACTTCAGTAGGTCTTCAAGAATTTGATTCATACTTTAGTTGATACAGCTTTTTAGATTTTTTTCTCTTAAAAATTGGGTAGGTAATATTTTAACAACACAAAGGAATGTAAAGCATAATAAAATACCCTTGATAAATTGCTTACTGAAATAAAATAGAATGCTAGAAATAAAATTAAAACATTAGCAAAAAGTGTTTGATCTGGAGAATGCAAAAAACTAATTCCAGGAGAAGATGGCATGGATGCTAGGTGGTTGCAGGAATTGCAGTGGAAGCAAACCACTCTGTTTAGCACTTGGGTAATAAAATCACATTGAAAAACCAGTTGCAAATATAATCAAACAAAAAAGAAACCAGACAGCATCATGAATACAAGTTTTTCAAATAAGTATCACCAAAGAAATACCAAAATATTCTTAGAGCATTCATTCATATTTCACTGGGAAAGAATTGACAAAGTTCCCTACGGTGCTATGTCAATAATTTTACACAAAATATTTGTTGATATTATCTTCACAATACTTGTGTAAAACAGAAAAACATAAACGTCCTTATAAATAAGAAAGGCTCCACAGAAGGTTTGATTAATCACCCACAACTGATCAGGGACTGTGTAGCTCAGTCAGAAATTAAGCCAGAAACTAAAAATCAGAGCCCTCATTTGAAATCTAATCTGGGCTACACTACCACAGGTCAGCTGATGAAGACATTTAAATCCAAGCTGTGTAAAATCAGCAGGCAATGAAAAATAGAATGAACATTAAAACAATGGTGGCTTTTTAAAAGGGTGCAAGATGGCCATGTAAGTGTGAGACTTGAAGCAAACAAAAAAATCTGTTATTGTATTATCTCTTAAAAAACTGATTTTTTCATTGATAAGGAAATATTTTATCAGCTTCCAAAGGTAAGAAGGTACACAAGACATGGGAAATAAGTTACAAGCAAGGGAAGATGGAAACATCTAACAAGGAAAGAATCAGGACAGAAAAATATCAATAACCCATATCCTTTTGTTTGAATTACATGAACCATTTATCTTCATTTCACACAAATCAGTAAAATAAAGAAGCATTGACGGCATTGTTCTTATCAGCTAAGTATTATTTCTCATCCAACCACAATAGATACAGATTGAATAGCTGAATTTTTCTGTATTTCAAGCATAACATAGATTATCCGGGTTTGGTAGATTCACCCTTCCAAATCATCTCCCTCCAGGCTCATGAATTTACAACTTCAGTTTTCTTTCTCCATAGATGATCAAAAGATGAGGTTTCCTATTATGTCCAAGAGTTCTTCTTTATGAAAGTACAGAAAGCTTAATTGGACACAATACCATTACTCTGATAGCATACTTCCTCAAACACTGTTCACCTTTTCTGATAGGATACTTTTGATAAGATTATTACTGAGCTCTGTCCTGTCTGTTCCCAAAGATACTTACTTACTTCCTGTCCACATTCTATGAGGAGTGCTATTAATCCTGCTGTTCTGTGTGAATGTCATGCCTTGTCCATTATGATTACACAGTTGAAAAATGCAGGACAATGCAATCATGAATCTTGTCTTTGTGGTTTACCACCAGCAGTAAGCTAGTAAGTTTCTGTTAATTGCTCCGTTAGTTATGAAGAGAGAGCATGGAGTGGTTCTTTTCAAGCTTCAAGTCTCCTTTAATTTTGGTTTTTCCAGAAGTTGAATAAGTACTTAGATCCCTCATTTACTGAATACTGCCTAGTCTGGATAATAAATAGATCCTTAAGAATCACATCTAAAATTAATTTTCAGCTACCTTCATTTCTTTAAGTAGCAGTTTTTAGCTACATTTTGTAGCAGCAGTCGCTTCATCATAACAACCAAGAAATATCAGAAAAATACCTGCAGACAAGACACAGACTTTGGCCAATTAGTGTAGCGCCAGTTTACAGCTAGGGCACCTAGCAGCACAGAATAACCTGGGTCAATTTCAGAAGTGCTGGAGCACCTTGTACAGTTGCTCTGCTAATGTACGTGATGCATTGTCTAGGCACTGGTGTCTTAGTAGGCCAGAAGTCCTGAAAGTGGATTTTGGACATCTTTAGGTTGTTTCTTGTGTCGGCAAGAGGCACGCACACATATGCATGTGTTTGTGTGCATATAGTAGAACAAGAAGCCTACCTTAGGTGTGCAGCTAACTTAGATTTTTGAATCAAAAATTTTAATCAGCAGCACAGCTAGGCTAAATTGCTCATATTCTGTCCCTTGCCTCCTTGAAACAGATGATGAGCTACTAAGCCGCACAGATGTCAGCATGGCCACATCCCCAACTCCCAGGAAACTGAGCACAGCGAAAAAGCAAGCATCATTTGTTCTTCATTAAATCAATGAGTGCTCCTTCTGATCTCTGTGTTGGTAAGCAGTTCCCTGTAATACCGTATCAGCAAGATTGTCATAAACAAAGCACTGCAGCAAGTGTAGTCCTATATGTAATGAAGCTGTAATTAACCAAACTGATGAAATATATCACTATACCCACATCAAGTCATCTGAAATACATGTATAACAATATGTGCAGATAGAGACTGTACAGAATGAGAACTCATCACAATTGTATACATGTTGAAAAATTCTTACTCAGTTTTTCAATGCTGTGCTATAATTCGAGTTGTACCTAAGTGACTGTTTCATATTTACTTCTGGTTTTAATCCCAGTGGAGATGTTTTTAAGTATTTTAATCTTTAGATACTTTTAGACTGTCTTTGTCTCATTATGATACACAAGCAGCTAAAACAGACCTATGCATACCTTCTAAAGAAAATTCTGGCTCTTGAGACTATTAGGCCTGAGAATCAGTGATAGGCCATTTTTTCTTGACTTGCTGAAAAAACGTCTTAGGACACTAGAAATGCCATCCAGAGGGACCTGGACAAGCTTGAGAAGTGGACCCAAGGGAATCTCAAGAGATTTAACAAGGCCAAGTGCAAGGTGCTGCACCCGGGTCAGGGCAATCCCTGGTATGACCACAGGCTGGGGATGAACAGATACAGAGTAGCCCTGCCCAGAAGGACCTGGGTCCTTGGGGTGAGAGGTTGGACCTGACCCAGTCCAGAAAGCCAATTGTATCCTGGGCTGCATCCAAAGCAGCGTGGGCAGCAGGGAGAGGGAGGGGATTCTGCCCCTCTGCTCTGCTCTGGTGAGACCCCACCTGCAGTGCTGCATCCAGCTCTGGGGTACTCAGCAAAGGAAGGACATGGACCTGTTGGAGAGAGTCCAGAGGAGGCCACCAAGTTGATCAGAGGGTTGGAGCAACTCTTGTATGAGGAAAGGCTGAGAGAACTGGCATCGTTCATCCTGGAGAAGAAAAGGCTTTGGGGTGACCTAATTGTTGCCTTCAGTGCCTGAAGGGAGCCTCCAAGAAAGATGGAGAGACTCTTCACAAGAACGTGTAGTGACAGGACAAGGGGGAATGGCTTTAAACTGAGGGTAGATTTAGATTACATATTAGAAAGAAATTCTTTACTGTGGTGAGGCGCTGGCACAGGTTTCCCAGAGAAGTTGTGAATGCCCCCTCCCTGCAGATGTTCAAGGCCAGGTTGGATGGAGCTCTGAGCAACCAGATCTAGTGGAAGGTGTCCCTGCCCATGGCAGGGGGTTTGGAACTAGATGATCTTTAAGATCCTTTCCATCCCAAACCATTCTATGATTCTGTGATTCTGGTCACTTTTCAAATTTCTTTTCTTTTGTGGGTACATAGGTTGCTTAGTAAGGACAAAACATTACAGACAAGTTACGTTGGGAGATGTGTTGGGAGGGAAGTACTAGATGAAACTGCAGAACGTTCAATGTACCCTTTTTTAGGGACTTCATTACAGTGCAAATAATATTCCGAGATTCAAATTACCAGTGCAGTCAGCATGAAACATCCAAAGTTTCATAAAAAATTATATTAGAATATGAGCTTTAAAGAACAAACAGATCTTCCAGGTTTGCAGCAGTCGCTGAAGCAGTGAATTCTGACTCACTGATGTGCCATTAACTCTTAACCTCTGTCATAATAATTTCTTGCCCAGATATTTGTGTTTGAATTACCACAAATCTGTGTGAAGTTTGGGCACCAACTGTTCTTTCTGTACTATTGAATACCCAATAACTGTAAACCTTGCTCCCAGCTGTTCATGTTGCTGTCCATGGGCTTAGGGGCTACCCCATCTGTGCCTATTTGGCGTACCGAGAAGAATTATCTGCCACCCTTGACAGAGATTAGCAACAAAGTTCACAGATGCTGCGACCTATTCCCAGTGGTCCTTACTGAAAGAATAATGCTAAGACAGTAAAGTCCATGGCTCCACAAGCTTGAAAATTAACCTAAGTTTGACCTAATTGCAGAAAGATAATTTCTGAGACTTTTGAATGGATCAAAAAGGCCAGATGATGGACAAAAGAAATAATGAAAGAGTGATTGGTGCACTCAAATACTTCAGATGAAATAAGATGATCCTTGAACATTTTGATTTTGACCTCTCGCTTTGGATGTTTATGTGAATGAAACATCCAAATCCCTCTCCCTCAATTCTGAGTTCATGTTGTTTTTTTTTCTTTCCACTGGTTATGTAAAGATTACAGCTTCACTAAAAACCTTGCAATAATTATAATCTAATAATGTCGTATACTGCACCATGTACCAGGTCTCAGGTAAGCACTGAGCCAGGGACCTCAATCACAAACACATATGCCTTGAGTTCTCTAGCCTTGATGTTCAAGCTGGAAAGAAAGAAGCCTTTGTTATTCAGCATACATCATGCCCTCATTAAGTGGACTGTTCTACACTCACCAAGCTTGCTACTGTACAAGCACCAGAGTTAATATGAGCATAGAATGTCCCAGGTTCCCAGTCCTGTGTTTCCATCCCCTCACTGAGTAAGAGAAGCTGAAACAGGGAGAGCATCCACAGCTTGGCATCACCCACACAGCTTTTACTTTGTAGATTCCTCTCTGTTAATTAAGTAACCGGTACACTTCTCTCAGTTATCAAGATGATTCATATTCCATCTCTTCACTACACAAGAAGGGCTTTCAGAATTCCCATGTAGGAATCCCATTTTTGTCCATCATTTGTATGACTGGGCTTGAGTTACAACAGAGTTTGTATAGAAAGTGAGGAATTGACTGCCAAAGCCTCTCCGGTGGCTAAAGTGGAGCCATACAATTAATGAAATTGGCTTATTTTAATTGATTAGGAATCGCAGTTTGGCCTAACTTCAAGGCTTAAACTACAGAGAAAAAGAAAAAGGAATCAATTTTTCTGCTTCTACAAAATCAAAATAGATAACAAACAAGTCCCCCTGCTCCACTGATTATAAAAAACCCAAAAAACTGTTCTGGTCTTACACTGCAGAAACAAAGATTACATGTCTCTTCTCCATAGCTTCTGCTTCTTTGCTGCAGAGCCTCTCAGGCATTTTCCCCAAAAATGTAGCAAAGTAACGCACAAAAATGTTGTGGGATTATCAAGTTTTATTTTTCCATAACCTCTTCTATACCTGCATGAGCGACTCAACGCAGGAAAGGCAAGGCAGGGTGAAATGGGCAAAGTTCCTGTATTCTTCTTCTAAGCTTGCAACGCTTTGTAGGCAAGACAGAGCATCATAAAACCAGGCAGCAGATTCCTGTCAGAGCACAATATTTTTTTAGAAAGGCTCCAGTCTTTAGCCTTTTAGCATTTAGAAGTGCAATAAATGTAAATCCCTCACAAGAAGTAGGAGCAGAATATCAATGAGAAAAGAATGAATCTTGAGCACTGTTCAAACTCCTCAACCCATCCTTTTCTGAGGAGCCTAAAGGGGTCATCAGTATTTCCTAGACATCAGCTCTGGGATTCTGTGACACATGGTTTCTTTGAAGCCCTGGCTAGCTCATTTCATTCACTCCTGTCCAGATTTTAGCCAAAAGCTAGAGGTTTCCTGTTCTATCTCCAACATACACACCCACAAAATCATCTTTATACCAGAGAGCAATTGCACTACTTTTGAGTACAGTAAAGAAATTAGCTATTAGAATTAGTTCTGATGGATATGCTTATGCCAGAGTTTTAATATCTAACTACTGCAGGGATTCACAACCACTTCCACCTGTAATTTGAAAACCATGCATTTTCTTCCACACGGCATAATCACATTTCTCTGTTCTTTCATAGTTATGTGTGCAATATTCGAACCACCACTCCTTGCACCAAAAAAAAAAAAAAGTTAGGCAAAAATAAAGTCTTTTACAACTCATTGGTGCATTTTACAGTCCAAAGACACAGTATTTAGCAAATTTATAAGCATCTTCCCAGTTTTTCCAATGGAAGTAGCCTTCCTCTACTTTGTGTTCAAGTGTGATGTCACAGAGCTAAATCCACATTTTATTGTTAGTACAGCTCTGATTTACATGAAAGTGCTGCATAGAGGAGACTATGGAGATCCCTAAGGTGGAGCAAAATGAACTTCGAACAAAATTAACTTTCTCAATTCCTGTAAGAAAATTGCATTGAAAACAAGAAAAAACTAAATTGTAAATATTGAGGAATAATAATCTTCTCACCCAGCTTTAGATATATACAGGAGAGACACAGAATCATAGAATGGGTTGGAAAGAGCCTTACAGATCATCTCATTCCAAACCCCCGGCCATGGGCAGGGACATCTTTCGCTAGATCAAGTTGCTCAGAGCCCCATCCAACCTGGCCTTGAACACTGCCAGGGATGGGGCATCCACAGCTTCTCTGGGAAACTTGTTGCAGTGTCTCACAACTCTCACAGAAAAGAATTTCTCCCTAATAGCTAATCTACACCAACTATTCCCCCTTGTCCTATCACTCCACGCCCTTGTCAAAAGTCGCCCCCAGCTCTCTTGTAAGCACTCTTCAGGAACTGGAAAGCTGCTATAAGGTCTCCATGGTGCCTTCTGTTCTCCGGGCTGAACAACTCCAACTCTCTCAGCCTCTCCTCATAGGAGGGACGTTCCAGGTCTCTGGTCAGCTTGGTGGCTCTCCTCTGTACACTCTCCAACAGGTCCATGTTCTTTTCATGCTGGAGGCACCAGAGCTGAACAAAGAGACTGCTCCAGGTGGAGTCTCCCCAGAGCAGAGCAGAGGGGCAGAGTCCCCTCTCCCTGCTGGCCATGCTGTTTTGGATGGAGCCCAGGACACATTTGGCTTTCTGCACCGTGAGTGTACATTGACAGTTCATACTCAGGTTCGTGCCCATCAGTACCCCAAGTCCTTCTCTGCAGCACTTCTCTCAATCCACTCATTTCACAGTCTTAATTTATGTTTGGGTTTGCCCCAGACCAGGTGCAGTTTCTTACATTTGTGCTTGTTGAACTTCATGAGGTTCACACAGGCCCACCTCTCAAGCCTGTCACTGTGCACCTGTATGGCATCTCTTCCCTGTAAAGTATCAACTCCACCATTCAGCTTGGTGTCATCTGCAAGCTCATTGAGGGTTCACATAAGCTATCTCTGTATCTCTCTATTTAATTAACACAGAGATAGATCTACTTCTAAGGCAGAAGTTAGCTGACTCATCTCTCTGTTTTTAGATGACAGGACTGCCTTCCATTCTGTCAGTGGTCTCTAAAAGATAACCAGACTGTCACCTTAGATGTGGACTCTTTAGTAAGTAAATGCCTAAAATTAGGGGGCAGTAATATTGCTAGGGACAGAGTAGAAGAGAAGACTGCATGGGTACAGGGAGGGAAGTATATTTGTTTATTTTGTTAAAAATACAAAAGATATGCAGAAGACAGATTTTCACAACAGGACGGATATAGACAGATATTTCCACTTCTTACTAACTGAATGTTATATAATTAAACCAGTCATTGACGCTCACGTAGCAGATAATGTTAGGTTTTCAAGACACAGAATTCACAGCTTACCTGATAAGTCCACAGGATTTTCCCAATGCCATTTTTTCCCTAGAGAGACTCTGAAAACTGCTATAAAGAGATTATTTAACCCATTACAAAAATAGCCTGAAAACCTCATAATGATGGAGGAGAAAAAGAGAGACTGAAGAACTAATTATAGAAATAGAGGCAGAAGCCTTTTAATTTGAGTTGCCTATTTTATAATATTTGGAGAATCCTTGTAATATGAAATTTCCTCCCCCTTTTTCATTAATGCTTCTTTCTTTTTTTTAGTTTGCATCTATTTCAGATACTCTTCATAATCTGCCATTTGAAGACTGCAGCTACTTGTTGAAAAACTCACTCGCTTTATGTTTTTTAACTTATAAGTGACCTTTATTTTTTGTAGACTAGCAAGTTTAGAGGGGCAAATCTTGAAGGCTGCTTTCTAGAAGAAAAAAATCTTGAAATAAGACAACAACTTTAAAATTTATGATACTTTTGGAAGCAAAAATCTCTTTCTGATCATATCTTTTCCTCGTGGCTTGAAAAAAAGATAATTTGTGAGCTTGTTATGTTTGCAGCATAACCTCTTTGCCAGCAATGCCACATTCACTGCAATCGGTTAATTTGTCTTTTATACATAGCAGCAATTTACGCTGAGGTTTCGCTAAACTGCTAAAACAATACCTCAAAATCAATAAAAAATATGATGGTATAAACATTTAGCATTTTTAAATAATAATTTTGCTGGGAAATACTTCGAAAACATTTTCTAAAGGAACTATTATGTGGGAGTGAGGAAGGTAAACTAAGAGAAGGAAGGAGAGATCTGGTTAGCATGGAAGGTATCTCCCCTTCCAGTCAAATGAACAGAGGCATGCTCTGCTGAAGTCCCAATGAGACTTCCGTAAGATGTGCATGCAAACAACAAAAGTGGACACTAATTAAGTACCTATAATATTTTGTTGAAATGCACACAGACCATATTTTATAGGTAGGTTGTGAGAACAAAGGATAGCATTGGGAAAATCAGGCAGGGTTTTGGTACATCTAAAGTGTCCATAACTTTGTGCAGAAGGCTTCTTTTTCCAAGTATGCCAGTCTGGACATCTGATACAAGGGAATATCTTTCCCTGCAGACTTGAAGGAACTTCTAAAAGATGATTTTAAAGTTTCAGGGGTGCAGTCCTTGCTCAGCACATTAACTAAAATGTATTACTGACATTCTGCCGTGAACTCTGCTTCTACTACTTCATGGTCTACACTTCTTAAATTAAACATCCGTACTAAAGGTAAGATCCATTTTAAGAATCCCTGTTTTTGTGCGCAGTTTCATTTTCAAACTGAATTTTAAGATTAGTGAGAAAGTCAGACCTGCTGTAGAGGAAAGAGAAGCTGTGCAAAGTCACTTTTATCTCTTAAAATTCCATTTGGCTTCATGAAATTAAAATTAAAAAACCAAAAATCAAAACCAAACCAAAACAAAAAAAGGCAAATCCTTCAGATTCTGCAATAAATTCATCCAAGCATTAAAAACTAATTCTTTATTTTCTTCTGAAAAAGAACAATGACAAAGAACAAGAAGACTTGCCTTAGGCCTTCTATAAAGAGAAGTGCTTAAATGCTCCTTTCCATCTGTTGTTTGGTCTTTTAGAGCCCCCTAGGGTCTCCAGAACTGCTCAAAGTGGTATTGCCCTGCACTTGCCTCTGTCATAACACTTTAAAATTGGAAACTGACCCTGGATCACGGGTCATGTGGCACAGTGCTGTCATCAGACCATTCTCACTAATGTAATTTTAAATACTTCAGCAACATTAGTGACTACAAGACAAAACAAGCCACCTGCTCCCAGATGTTGATGGAATGCCAAGAGTCTAAGCTGACAGTCAGAAATGAACAATTGAAGGAAGCACTTACTGCTCTCCCATTCAACATCCAAGACTTCTGACAGTGCCAAACTATAAATATCTTCAGTTCAAGCTGCTTAAGGTCAGTGGATTAGCATTAACAGTAAAAAAATCTTAGTGCATTAGACTCTCATATCATCACAATTAGTAGACATGTTTAGAAAGAAAAAAACAGTATAGAATAACTGCCACGGAGAAATAAGTACTGAATCTTGTATATTGCAATTCTGCGCTCAAAGAATATTAGGCTAAAAATTTTGCAGCTTTGTTCTAACAGCTATTAACAACCCCCTATTTTAGATCACTTCCAAAATCTCAACATCGTGCTTTCAGAAGTTATTCATAGCATATGAGAAAAGACCAAGCACAATTGTTATTCCATAGAGTACTTACAAAAAGCCCCAAATACAAATCTTCCCAATTCCTATTCTGTGTGATCTCTCTACTACATTATTTTTAACATTACTTTATCACACATTTAGATAGTTTCAGTTATGCCACTGTAGAAAGAGGCTAAAAATGTACAGCATATCAGACACCCAACTTGTATTAATCATTCAAGGAACAGTCTTTCACATACATTTTCAAAGCAGTCATTGACAAACTCACAATCATGAAATATGTTTTGCCTTGCGTGTTTCCTCCCAGCCCCCATTCACTAAACTATTTTCGTACTGTCTTTTTCTCCTTGTTCTTTCATAATCATTTTTTCCCTGCATATTTTATCTTTTTGGTGCACTGTTGCACTTTTTTCTTGACTCCTCTTGACAGCTGTTTTGCTTTGCAATGTACATGTTAGATTTTACTTAATCTGTATGCCATCTTTGATCTGTTTCTTTCCCTTCAGTCACAAGGATGCAGTAGGAAGTTACCTGTACCTTGGATGATACCATTCTTTCTCATGGTAGATAGAAAGGAGAAATGAATGTCCAAGTCATCAAAAAAACTTCTTAAAAATAACGGTCTGTATTTATGGGTTCCTTGAGAGATAAAGCAGTGGGATTAGTGACACCAAACACAGGATCATCTAAAAGAAGTGGATTACTGTGGTGTCTGGTCTCATTCATCCCATGAGTAAAATTTTCATGTATGATTACTAGCACATTTTTTTATTCTAAATATAAAAGCCAATGTATGGAGAGGTTCAGATACAAGGAAATTCATATTTTGCCTTACTTTTGGATCAGAGAAAGATTAGTGAGAGATCCTGAATACTGCAAAATGGTTCCTTAATATAAGAAATAGCATATTATCTCTGTAAATGTGAGTAATTTCCAAATAGAAGAGAGAATTATTGGATGGTTTCCAAAGCCTCCTCTTTGATTAGTGCAGTGATCATAATCTGCATGAAGTTTCCAGAGAGAAAATTGAGCACAAAAGAATAATCCTTTGCCAGCTTTGAATCCTTTATGATCTAGTTATTAGTGGATAAGCACCTTTGCTTTTTGGATGGAAATAGAGAAAGAAAACATTTGGATTTGCCTTTCTAAACAATTATAGGAAGAAAAGTTTTCCTTAATTTCTATTCCCTGTATATTTACAAATTCTGCAGCAGTGTCCTGTGTTCAGATTTCAAATTAAAACAGCTGGCTGAGTTAAGAGCAGTTACAACATCATTAGCTAACCTAAAGGCACACTCCTTCTTTGTGTCATGATCTTTATAGTGGAGGGCGTGAACTCTTCGTACATCCCTGGCACTCCAATATCTTTCTCCAGAAAAAAAAACCAAACTGATGCACTTTTAGGTGTTTTGAAAACTGATCTGAAAGGAAGAAAAGTTCTTCAGACACAAACAGGGTTTTTTTTGTCCCGGTAGAGTAAAACATTTTGAAACTCTGTGTCACAAAGTACTTTTTAACACGGCTGTAACAAAAGTGTTTGGGGTTTTTTTGTTGGTTTTTTTTCTTGCTTTTGTTTTGGATTTTTTTTTAATGAGATGATGCAGACACTATTTTAGGCACTTATTGAAACTGCGCTTTGGGTGCTACTTAATACAAAACTTCCCAGAGATAACAATTTTCCTATTGAATTTAAGACTGATTTGTGCTTTTGTGAATTAGGACCTCACAGGGCATTCCTACAGGATGGTACACCTCCAGAAGGCACATGAAAAGTTTTCTGGTACTCCTGCTAAACTTTTGCTATTTGTCTTGGATTTGCACGGCAAGCTTTTGGTTGTGAGGGGTTCACAGGGGGCGACTTTTTGAGAAGCTGCCAGCACCCGTCCCTATGTGTGACAGAGCCTGTGCCAGCCCACTGGTGACAGCACCTCTGGGATAACTTGTTTAAGAAATGGGGTGAGGGGGAGCAGGGCAGGGAGTGAAATCAAACTGTGCAACAGCAACTGCAGCTGGAGAGAGGAGTGAGAGCATGTGAGACAAGCAGCCCTGCAGACACCAAAGTCGGTGGAGAAAAGGGGGAGGAGGTGCTCCAGGCACGGGAGCTGAGATTCCCCTGCAGCCCATAGTGCAGACGGTGATGAGGCAGCCGTGCCCCTGCAGCCCATGTTGGTCCAGGGTGGAGCAGATAACCAGCTACAGCCCATGGAAAATCCCGCTCCAGAGCAGGCAGATGCCTAGACAAAGCTGTGACCCCATAGAAAGGAGCCCATCCTGGAGCAGGTTTACTGGCAGGAGTGTTGACCCTGCAGGGAACCCACGCTGGAGCAGCCTGTTCCTGAAGGATGCCAGACCATGAGGGAAACACACTGAGTAGCTGGTGAGGAACTGCAGCCTCTGGTAAGGATCCGTGTTGGAGAAGGTCATAGAGTTCGTGTCTCCCATGGGAAGGACACCACACTGGAGCAAGGGGAGAGACTGAGGAGGAAGGAGCAGAACAGATGAGTTTTGAACTAACTGCAACCTCCATTTCCAGTGCACCTGTGCTGCTGTTGGGGAGGAAGTAGAGAAAAACTGGAGAAAAGTTGAGCATGTGAAGAAGGGAGGGCTGGGGTGAAGGTGTTTGAAGATTTGTTTTTATTCCTCCTCTGACTTGATTGGCAATAAATTAAGTCAGTTTCCCTGAGCTGAGTCTGTTTTGCCTGTGACAGTAATTGGTGAGTGATCTCTCTCCATCCTGGCTCCAATCCATGAGACTTTCATTATATTTTCTCTCTTCTGTCCAGCTGAGGAGGGGGAGTGATGGAGCAACTTCGGAGGGCACCTGATATCCACCAGAGTCAACCCACCACACCATTGCGCTGCTGTGAGATGACCTACAAAATCTGCATAGCCACAAGGTCAGAATCAGAGGTGGAATCACCCACACACCCAAAGGCTAAACTGAGGACTGTCTTTATAAAGCTCAGTATTGTAACAATGGGACTATCCAGTTTGCCTATACTACTTTGTCCATGTCATATGCAAAAAAATTAATTTTCTACAGGTTCCCACTAATTCTGCTTTCAGGATTTTCTCCTACCTTTGCAGTCTAAACATGCTTAAACAGATCGAAAATGTTAGGCACACAACAACCAACAAGGATTACTTTGATTTCTGTGTTGCCTGAAGTAGAAATCTTTATTATATTTAAACCAAAAGGGATTTTACATCTGTTGCCAAAAGAACCTGGCCCATATCCTCATTCTTGCCACACAGGAGAACCTGAATTTAAAACCTCAATTTTACATCCGAGTCTGGATAGGGCATCTTGCTATACGAGGTGAACACAAGGTAAATAGATTTCTAGCAGGAAGATTAGGACGTAAGAGTAAAGTTTCTGCCACTTCTTCCTCCTCCTGTGGTTTTTCTGCCTGTGGTTTTTCTGCCTTCCCTCCTTTCTCCTCCATGCTATGACAGGGTGGATTTCTGCATCTCTACAACAGTCTGGATCAGGAAACTGACATAGCTGAAAAGTAGCCAATGGAAAGAAAAAAGGTTGAGGTTTCATTTATCTAGATAGCTGCTGGCACCAGCCCATAGACAGTAGCAGAATGGGCAGCCAAAGCAGGGAGTAATGGAGAGATCATTGCCTTTGATGGCAGCCAGTCATTCTGTTGGTTTAGGGAGATTGTAAACCACAGGGCCTGCTCATCACTTACAGAGGAAAGAAACCATAATGGGAAGGATGGAGCAGCTAAAAGCCCAAATATAGTTTAAAATCTGTACAGATGAGCACAGACTTCGGTGCCACAGACACGGGTATTGGAAAAATTTTAAACAAAAATTCACTTTGCAAACAGAATAAAGGATGAAATTTGGGTTTGAAGCACATGATAAATTAAATGCCTTTTAGTTGTTGCATAGTGGAAGCTGAACTCTGTGAAACCAGATAGAATAGCACTCCATATAAAAAGTGAAATATAAGAAAATAGTTCTATTTTAAGAAAAGTGCAAAAAAGAGCATGTGGCTCACCTCATTAAAAAAGAATCTTTTGATTTTGAAGGACTGAACACCCATTGAGAGAGCAGATCAGGGAGCATATTCTGGGACAAGAAGTTCAGAGACATCACAGATCAGGTGTGGTGGGGAGAACACAATGAATTTCTGACAGAATTATAAGACATTGTCAGGGGCAGGAAGTCAGAGTCTGTAATGAAGCTACGCGAGAGTTCACAGAACTCTGGAACTGTGGGCAGCTGAGTCCCAAGCTGCTGCTCACTCACTACCACCCTGGGGGGATGAGGGAGAGAATCAGAATAGTAAATGTGAGAAAACTCATGGGTTGAGATGAAGACAGTTTAATAGGTAAAGTGAAATCTGTGCACACAGACAAATCAAAACAAGGAATTCATTCACCACTCCCCATGGGCAGGCAGGTATCCAGCCATCTCCAGGAAAGCAAGGCCCCATCTCATTTAAGAGTGGCTTGGGAAGATCAAATGCTGTAATTTCCTCTTCTTCCTTTGGTCTCTCTCAATTCTTACTAGCCAAGAAAACCAAACTAGAAATAAAATTCGTAAGTTTACAAATATCAGCAAGGCACGTTCACTGTACAAATATCTGCTCAGATGAGTTCTGTCAATGGAATAAGGCTGGGCAAGTATGGCACTTATGCATCAGACACTGGAGACAAAAACAGTGTCACAGCAAAACAGGGTATGATAAAGAAGGCAAATAAAATATAGTGATGAGTTTACCCTGATCTAAGCAATACTATCAGAATTCAAATAAATTATTTCTGTTCTTTGCACTTTCCCCTTCTGGTATCACTGGTATTAAAACCATAGTGTAAATGAACATAATTCATGGGTTGAACAACCAGCAAGGTATACACTGATGCTTTTGGGTCATAAACTGTTCCCTAAATTCAAAGACCCATTTGTCCCACATTCAAAATTAACTCAATCATTTATCCTGTGACTTGAGTTTGATTAGGAATCAACATCTAAAGCTTAGGCCTGTTCTTCATTAAAAACTGCCTTTCCTTGCTGATTGTTTTCTTGGGTTTACAGTGGGTTATAAAATTTTCATATAAATACTAGTAAATAGTAAATAATAAGATGATCAGCATAATTGTGGTCAGATAATTTTATCTAAGAAGTTTTTTTTATCAATGAAATCTGATTTTTTCATAAGCAGAGTTAGGACAGATAGCTTGAATGGGTGACTGTATGAAGCCTAGAATATATATAATACCTGGAATACATCTTAATATCAAGTTTAACTCCCAGTAGTTAGCAAATTATTTATGTTGTTCCTTTTGCTTTAAGGTGGTTGTTATGGCAAATGAAGGCTACAAAAAGATGAGCTCATTAGGAAGAGTCAAGGGCAGGCAAGGAAGAATGTACACATGTATATTTCATTAAGCCAATAAAAATGATATATAAACCACTGCAATGTCAGAAACAATTTAAAGCTTCTCAGGGTTGAACTACACTGAAAATTTCATGAGCATCAATCAGGATTATTTTGTGGGACAATCTATAGACATGTTACAATGGATTTATTTTCCTCTCCCTAGTTTGATAGACTTCTGTCTAACCCCTGTGAAGTAAGTGCCGTTGGATATTTCGCAAGTAGGAAGGCTTGTTTTTCTATCCATCTACACTTCCTTTTAGACCAAGTAATTGTTTATTAAGGACATCAGCAGCTGGTGAAAAGGTGAGACACTTTTCATTCACTCATTGGAAAGTCATTGTATTTTTAGCAGTGTTTCAGGATTTATGACTTCCACCTACAGACCATAACGAGGGGCATATATATTTTGTTTTATGTATGTGGCATTTCACACACTATCAACAAATATTATGAGCAACGAACCACACTCAAGAACAATGAGTCACTACTTTTGTTCCAGTCGGCAGGTTTCAGAAGTATAGAGCTTGAAAGTAAATAGCCATTACTTGTCCCTGTCACAAAATCTTTGTAAAAGTTTTGAGAGAATAGGAAGTGAGGGACTGAGTCATTGATGTTAGAATTTATTACTGGATAATCTAAAAATTATGTTATGACGTCTTTGCATCTAGCTTTATGAATTATTTAAACATGTATTTTTAAAACCATATTCTACATTAGTGTGCCTTTTTTCTTGGAACTGTTTGTAAGAAACAAATTCTTAACTACTAAAAAGTGCTTCTAAGTTTATCTCCTTGTTGGACAGTTTTCCCATCCTTATCACAGTATCTGTACAAACTTCCAGTTCTTTGATCAGATTCAAAACAGAATCTCTAGTCTTCTAGGTGAGGTATCTAACATACAACCTACCAGCACTGGAGACTGCAACAACACAGCATGACAGGAGAATTAAAATGTAGCAAAAGCAGCATGGGTGCCCATTGGAAAGAGGAACTCCACAGGCTGTCATATCTCATTATAATCTGTGATTGGAGCAGTGCAGCACTGGAAAATACAGCTCTGGTTTTTGTGTCTGTCTTGGACCATGACTGACTCATTCCATATCTCTGCATGGACACAGTAGTCCTGTTCCCAAATTTCAGTTTTTGGATGTAAGACATAAATTCTACTGGATCTTCTACTACTTCACATCTGTGTGTTGGCTTTAATCACTGAGTTTAAATATTAATTACTAGCCAGATGCTGATGTTAGTATGGTTCCAGATGCTGCTGCCATGTGCCAGTCTCCATCACACAACAAGATAAAAACTTGCTGATGTCAGTAATTAGTCAGTGGACAAAGGTGTCAAAATTAGGCTTTGATTAGTTTATGTCACCAACACAGAACATCCTCCAGTTCAAAGTCATAACTAAGAAGGTGTTTTGGATGCCAGTGAAAAGTTGTTGAGAAATAAACTTTGCATATACAGGAAGCTGGGAGATCTCATTCAGGTAAGGATTGCTATAAAAATTATATTCTTTATATTATTACTGGGCTGTGTTTACTGTTTGAAGAATTTTTTTTTTCCTGAACTGAGTAGTCTCTGATACTTTATGTATTTCTGACAAAATAAAGGATCATCTTCCAAGGCAGTACAAGCATCAAAACTAACAGCACACTTGTCCTTGTTAACGACAAGACTAGAAATGAATCATTATGGTTTCGAAAAGAGCAATGAAACAAGGAAAATACTTATATTCCTTGTAACATCAAGAAATACTACAATTTTTTCTTTTTAAAAGGGAGTTACATGAAAGAATTAGCCCAACTCCTGCAGATTGCCTCTGTGTCATAACTAACAACAAGGGACTTGACAAGGTCTTTGACGTACAAAATAAGAGGGATCCTGCCCTTTTATTACTCTGCTGAACACAACACTTCTGAAGACACAGAAATTCTAAGAGCAAGAAAAATGCAAAACTCAAAATTCGGGCTAGATGATTTCTTCAAAATCACCCCAAAATGGAATGCTTTGAGACTTTTCTTCTGTGGAATACACAGTAGGTGCAGATATGAGAAGGCAGGAAGGAGACTTTGACAGTCATCTGGTGCTTGCGTTGCAGCATCGTTCTCTGTTCTTCGTTCTTCTCACATAGTCAGCACTGAAGCAAGAGGCTATTTGATTCCCAGAGGACTTCTAGTGTGCTTAAAATTCAGCACATGCTCAGTTCCCTTCCTCATCTGGGTTGCACCACCGCAAATCCTTCATAAAAATAAACATTGAAATATCCCTCTTAAATAGAGGGCATATATTCAACTCTCAGCAAACTGCATGTGTCAGTCAGTAGGTGAGACAGCTTCACATGAAACCAGGCAGAAACTTGGCCCACATTGCATCAGGATAGAGTTTGCACTCTGCCTTGAAGTCTCAATCTAAATTTTCAAATTGTCACTATATCAAGTATCTGCTAAGTTTCTGTCATAATGCCAGGATTAATTCTGAATCAGACCTCACAGACGACTTATAAATCCTCTTTGCATAGCACCTTAAAGAGATACTATTTTGGGAGAGGTTAATACCGTGAAAACCCCTTATCCAGTTAGTTCCATGCAAAATGAAGCTTTGTAATGGAACTTAGCCATTTCCTGTACCCTACTTGGCTCCACAGTGTGTACTTCAGTGCCATCCAGTGTTAGACACGAGGTCATTTACCTAAAAAAGCAATCTCTGATGCTTTAATACTTCAGTTCCTAATTTACCTCTCCAAGATTATAGCACACATGTCGAATACACACCCACTTACTATTTTAAAAGCTTGTAGGAACATTCATTTTTAAATTCAATTACAAAATTGCAAAAGCTAAACATAGAAAAGGAAGAGGATCATAGTGATCTGAGAAATTCTGTGTCCTGAAAAAATAAAAAGATCATTTGACTCCTATTTGTCTTAGTGGCAGCTCATATCAGTTGCAAACAATATGCTCCCTGTTCGTTCATTGTTTGTAGGAGAAGTCTATATTATCTGGAGGGCACCGCTGTCTCAATATTAGAAGACTGAGAACTTACTCTGTGGCCAGTTCCTTCCACAGGAAGCACCACTAAAAACTTCCTCTGAAGTAGAGAATTTTATTGGCAAAATGTTTGAAGAATTATCACTGCTTATTTTCCTTTTGAACTGACACACCATGAGGAAGAGACCATGGCATTTCATTTTACTATCTTTAAGGATCATGATCTTCAGCCAGTGTTGAACTGATGTACTAGATTTTTTTAATAAGCTCTAGTTCAGACTAACACTTCACAGGCATTCTTATCAAATATCTTATCAAATATTCTTATCTAAAATAATAAATGAATGCAACAATAACCATAACAATGACATAAAAACATTCATTAACTTCACAGCCATGTAATCATACCTGTGAGGGCTTGGAAAATCAGATTGGAAGCAGAGCAGGAGCCAAGAAAGAGCATGGAATCAAAGCAGATCTAAGAGAGAAGCAGCACAAGGGAGCCTGATGGGCTGAAGTGGGAAGTGAAATCTGCTCTGCAGGAAAAGCAAGAAAAAGTGCTGTTAGAGCCATGGGGCTCTTTCAGAAACCTTCACCCAGTGACCCCAGCCTTATGTTTGTAAGCCCACCCGAGCTTGGGCTGGGGCACCAGTCCTGGCCTGAGCTATATCCCAAGAATTCTTGTCTCCAGTCCTGTCTCCTGCTAAATGTGTTTTTGGCTTTCCTGGGCTGATGTTGGACACAAGTCATCACTTCAGTTGCCGGATGATTGCAGGCTGTCACTCAACGTGTGGCTGTCAGCAGCCTGCTCTCACAGCTCCTGGATCCAGGTGCTGGAGGAGCTTGTGCTTCTGGAGAAAGCACTTTTCAGGGCCCAGGGAGAGCAATGGGTGAGCCCCAGTTCACAGTATCTGGGTCAGAACATCAGACTGTTCTGTTTCAAACACCCCAGTTCTCCAGAGCTACAACATGTTATGCTTGTGCCAGCTAGTAGCCTCACAGGCTTTTTAGAGCTGGGAAAATGTGCATGAAAACAGAGAAATTTACAAGAGAAATTCCTGTCTCGAGCCAGATGCTCAAGGGCAGGCAGTATGGAGAACACAGAATTGCACTCCCTGAATCAGTCTGGTGTGTATGATATTCTGCTAATACAACAACAGATTTCATTATTCATGTATTATTTTTCTTAAAAAGTTAAAAATTCTAGTTTGAAAAACAAGTTCAGAATCAGCAGCTTCACTACACGAACATCTCAAATTAAATTTAATAGAGATAGTGAGTACATAAATAAGCATTCAACTAACCATTCACCCAAGCTTCTCTAGAGGGTCAATATTATTCTCCAATTTACATTCACAAAAGGCAGATCATAGGTATAAATCAATATTTTTAGTGTAAAAATCATTAAATTTTCAACTGACACCTTCAAATCTTGATTTTCACATGAATAAGCTATAGTTAGAGCTCCTATTCGCTACAGTTATTTCTGATGTGTGGTTATCAACAGAAGAAAAATTCCATATAGAATAAAGGCTAATCCCTTGAAAAAACCAGTTCAACATGAGTTCCTAATGCAAAGTTGTAGCTGAGAGGGTAAACGTAGTCTGTGCATGTATAGCTAAAGAAAGATCAAATAGAATAAGGAAATAGCACTTTTCAATAATTATCATCACATATTGAGGTTATTACTCAACACATACTTTAAACAATTTTTCTGCAGAATGAACAATGTGCAAAAATACATCACAGATGCATTGTAAGACTTGAGGTCCACTCATGCCCCCTTGTCCCCACATGCACACCATGACTTATAAGTTCTGTCTAGCTCACAGCCTTGATTACCATCATGGAAGGATTTTTTTTGACAGTCATAAATACCAGGCTTTGAAACTGAATCTAGAAAATTTCAATGGGAAATCTTGAGCTGTGAGAATTCTTGATCATAGGGCTACTCTGCTCAGTTTTCTACCATGTAATTTCTTCAGCCCAGGTTGAGTAGTTTTTAAATTCAAATTGAAGTATTTTAAGCTACAAGTTCTGTTTTGCTCCACAAAAAGCAATCATAAAGGAACTCTGTCATCCTTCAAAATCTAGGATTTGTTGAACTGCAGATAGTGTTGTGTGATTCCTTTACCAAGGGAGTTTTCCTGTACCAGAAAAAATTCAAACCTGTGCTCTGCAGTAGGTTCAATAGGTCAGAGTCACTTGAACCTCTCCTTTATACCATCTGATAGAGATTTCCAAATAGGCTCTTAATCTGATAAGCTTATTCTTTCACAAAGACGGGTGCCTTAAATTTCCCCAGCCTGTTAAACATGCTGTAAAGTAACCCTCACAGAATGCTGGGCTCATACATATCTGAGCAAGATGTGAATACTTCTCCACTTATCTCAGTATCTTGGCTTTTAGGTCAAGATAACAACCTTTCTAAGTCAATATCCTCAAAGAGCTTACCTGGCTTTGGACCCCTTTGGAGATAAACTCCCTTCACATACTAGTTACATATCCATCGTAAATCACATGAAGCAATCCAATGGTGATGCACAAACTGTGTACAGTGGTACGCAACTATGGAAATTAGCTTCTGTTTTCCTTATTCTGATATTTAGCTTGTAGTGTAGCTAGATATTAATTCAGTTGTAGAAGTGAAACAGAAAAGAGAATTAATCTAGCTGAAGGAATGAAAGAATTAAAATAAAGACCTTCCTGACTCCATAGCCTTCTGCATTCCTGAAGATAAAAACCAAAAACTTAACATAGTCAACGACACAAATTAATTAATTTCTAAATGTGTGATTATAGCAGAAGTCAGGAAGTGTTCCCAGCTCTCTCCCAGCATAATAATTTATTATGCTATAAGACATTTCAAATAATTACACACCAGGAATTCTCAAATCTCAAATCTCTCAGGAAACCTCAGAAATAGATCCTTACTCTATGTATGAGAATATAGAGTATAGAGGAAAAAAATAATGCTTCAAACAGGTTTCTTCTTTTCAAGAATACAAAAAATGAGGTATTATATGATGGCTACATGAATACTTTGAGCTGTTTTAAATGTCTCTCTGAACTCCTCTTTATTGTGTCTTTTAGGTCTTACACTTACACTTCAGTCTCCTTTAGAATACCTAGCCTTGAAAATTGCAACTCATTCAGACAGTGAGGAAGTTCAGAGTCACGTGGGGAGATAGACACAGTGGTTTCTCTAACTGAGAATCCTCAGTACAGAAGAAAATGGTTCTCACTTGTGTAAAAGATCTACATTTAGGAAGACTCATATCTTTACTCCTATCAAGGTAAATTAGGATTTGTGTGGGCTAAACAGATGGCACTACAGAAACATACTGTGAGAAGTGACTATTGCCAGACGCTTTAATTTTTACATTCCAGAGTACAAAATCACAGAATGGTTTGGGTTGGAAGAGACCTTAAATATCATAATTCCAAACCCCCTGCTGTGGGCAGGGGCACCTTCCACTAGAACAGGTTGCTCAGAGCAGCCTGGCCTTGAGCAATTCCAGGGATGGAGCACCCACAACTTCTCTGGGCAACCTGTGCCAGTGCCTGACCACCCTCACAGTAAAGAAATTCCTCCTAATATCTAACCTAAACACATTCTCCTGCAGCTTAAAGCCATTCCCCCTTTTCCTACTACTACACCCTTTCTCTCCATCCCTCTTGCTGGCCCCCTTTAGGCACTGGAAGGCTGCTCTAACATCTCCCCAGAGCCTCCTTTTCTCTACACAGAACCACCCAAACTCTCCTAGCCTTTCTTCATAGGAAAGGTGCTCCAGCCCTCAGATTATCTTCATGGCTCTCAGTTATGCCCTGGTCCCCTTGGCAGGTTTTAATTCGCTCTGGGCAATGTGCAGGAGAAACAAAAAAATCCTCAGAAGGTTGAACAACAAACCTTTACTTGCAAACTTTGGAGCATTAAAATAGAAGAAGGTACGTGGCAAATTTTAAAACAGCAACAAAGTAAGTAAGGTATTTCACAAACTTGAACTTAGCAAACTTACAGTTAGCCAACTTCAACCTATCCAGACACAACTGGGCACTTACTAAGGCAATGACTGGAATTTTTCAGTCTGGCTTACAATATATTTCGAGAAAAAGTTAGGAGAAGAAAGAGAGAAAGAAAGAGAAAGAAAGGATAATGGTAGAAAAATATCACCACCTGTGGATCCAGCAATGGGACTTGATTGTTGCAATTTCAATGTCCATTGGTTGAAGTGATGGTCACAATCTTTATCAATCTGGGTTGGGTGAAGACCATGAAACACGAAGTTCAATGGGTTACTATACACTCAGGTTCAGGTGGAACACCCAGGTACTTCCCTTGGGATGGAGACTTTTACACAGTCTGATGCAACACTGTGAATCATGTTGTAACACTGTGGATCATGCCCACTCCTCTGGTGGAAGGCCCCAGAAATTAATCTGGGGGCATTTTGGGGGTCTTTGATGGTTTATGACACCTTGTCTCACATCAGCATAATAGAGCCAATTACGCTCCATCAGAAGGGATGAATAATGTGAATGTTCCAGTATCTTCCCCTGGAGGGAGGGGGAGGGGACTTTTACAACTGAGCCAGTAAGGGATAACACTGGTAGAATTAAAAGCATTATCCCACCTTGCAGGATCTGCATATCAGCCCCTTATCTAGCTCATACCCCAGCTTCTTGCTAAGCAAATGTTGATTTCTCATGATTATCCTCACACAGGTTGTTTCCATGAGCATGGGCAGCAAAACATCCGATTGTTTGAGGCGTTAACCATGAACATTGCAGTCTCTCACACCCTCCTGTGGACCTGCTAGAGCATAAGAAAGATTTTTGAAAGGATTAAGCATTTAAACAACTTTGAAGCACCGTACAACTCTGCGTATTTCATATTTAATGCATGCATAAAAACACATACACGTGTGTTGGCATATACACACATATAAATTTATTTATATGTATATGTATAAATATAAAAATTGCTATATTTCAGGGCCTCACCCTTGTGTCACTGTACGTAATGACTGTAAACAGCTCATTTATTTCACACGCACAGATGTCAGCTGTTGCTGTGCGAGAGACAGGCCGGTCTGACACAGTATTTCAGCGGCTGCACGGATCAAAGCACGGAGCTTATTTTTTGGGAAAGTTTGCCATCTAGAGGCCGTATCAGGCAGCATCAAGAGAGAAAACCACCTTAACAAAAGAAAAACAGATGGAGTGGATTTTCTGGATGTCCGTAGGCATAGTTAGTTCAAAACAGCACTGCCTTTAATATATTTATTCTTTAGCTTTGTTATCAATATCATCTTGGAAGCATTGAGCTAATGCTTTTCCTCAAATCAGAATCAGTTTTTCACCAAGTTTGCAACATGCATGTGTAATGAGCTTGGTTCTAGCGTAAGGGGATTTTTAAAATAGTCATAAAACAAACCCAAAATAATTAATTTAATCTTTTTACAGTATTAAAGATTTTTTCAGAGACCGTCTCCTTCTCTGCTGGTGCAGAAAAGATCAAATAAGCAGTAAAAGCAAGTATGTTCATTGCACGCAGAATTCAAGATTTGTGGCAGCAAAAGCCAAGAATTTGTTTTCTTTTGAGCACCATCCTTTTTGTTGTCCTTACAAACATCTCTCAAACTATATGGCTTTTTTTCTCTGAAAAATGCCGACTGGTATTTCCATTTTCATCTGTTTATATCAAATTAGAGAAGAAAATAATTTTTGAATGAAAATACCATTGAAATACCTTTAAAATATTATGAAAGATCTTCAAAGATATTTAGCAAACTTTCCAGCAAAGTTTGCAGAAAGAATTACAGTGTTATACTTTCAGGAACATTTGTGCATAAATCTGTCTCCAGCTGGGTTTAAGGATTTTGTTTTGCTCTTTCTTTTCAGATGAAGTAGATAACAATTTGGTTCTGCAGGATTCTTGTTTACTCTTGCACCGAGAAAAGAGGTCTCTTCATACAGTTGCCCAGGAGATACAGAAATTTGCAGGGGCAGTAAAGCAAGATGTTTAAATTAGGAGAAAAAGTTAGGATTCTGGAAAATTCCCTCTTTTGAGACATATTTTCTACGTGAATTAGGTGACACTCCCTGCATTTTCACTATGACAAAAGATTATCAAGTGTTAAAGATCAGCACCAAGATCAGACTTGCACCAGTGGGTGTTTGGGAATGTGGAAGTGAAGACAATGGGGATAGTTTTCCGAGAGCTTTGGCCTCCTGCAGCTCTTTTCACTAAGCTGTAGTAGATGTTTTGTTGAAATTATTTTTCAATACATTTTGCTGGAATTACCGAAAAACATAAGAGCATTGTTTCCACATGATTTGATGAATTTATCTTCCTTAATTTTTGTCGTCATTATTTTATTGGCATTAGAGCCCACGTAAATTTTTAGCTTCTGTAAAACCCTGAGGGAAATAGTTCCCACAGCTCAGTTTCATTTGCATGTGAGCAGCTTCCTTTTGCTTGCTTTGAAAATATCACCACTCAGTTTCATACGATGGCCCTTATTTCTTGCATTGAAAACGGTGGTGGTCAATCATTCCTAAAGATGTGGAGGGTTTTTTTATGCAGGCCTAGTTGCCAGACTTAATTTACAGGTGCAGGCAGAATATGTTTGCATGACTTTCTCTAATTCCAATAAAAGTTCTCTCAAGCCCCTCTGTTCACCAGATGCAACTGAGCAGAAGTTTAGAGACATCTTCCTTTTCTCAGAGACACCAAATAGTGAGCTCCATAAATTAGAAAATACAAGATTACATCCTAGGAAAAGCACTGACTGACATGCAGAAAAATCTCTGTTTCATGCTAAGTTATGTGAACTTAGTCCAAATAGATCTTTCTTCTGAATTGCCACCCAGTATGGAAAATGATACCAACTTGCAAACCAACTTGTCCAGAGGAATATAAACCCTAAGATCAAAAATGTGAGGAAGCAGTAATTATTTGTTAGTACTGCCAGAGAGATCTTGGTGGAAATAACTGACTAAAACTCTACACCACTTTCCCAAGGCAAGTGAGAGCTTGCACCTAGTTGTTAGCTGAGAAAGAACTGCATCTACTACTGAAAAAACTATAAGAGAAAAAAATTTATTTTATTGAAATGTTTAAATACATTGCACACATTATGCTCCAATATACTCAGAAGCACATACAGATTTTCCTGTATTACTCCACACAGAATATTTTTATTCTACAGTCATTCAATTTTTCCAATATAAAAGCGTATCTTTTTATGCAGCATATATCATAAAGCTGGGCTTTACAAAGAAGCTAAAAGAAATTAGGTATTCAAAATCCCAGTGATATTCCCAGTTCCTTTTTAAATCCTACTTCTACTGTTCTGATTAGTACAATCAGGTGTTACTGAGCTGCTTTTTGTTCTTTCAAAATTGTACAGACATGTATTAGTCATAACAAAGACATCCTCTCTCTGCAAAGGCTGCACATGTGTTCACTGCCAGTGCTTTCAAAGGAAAATGATTTTGAACTTTGCATTGATTTTTAGCAATTTTTCTCTCCAGGAATCAAATACCACCCCGCTTTCTAATAGGAATTTAATTAATTCCTCTTGTTCAACAATTAATTAGTTCATGGTTTCTATGTATGTATTGAACATGCATATTGACAGTTTATGAGAAGAGGAAAGACACGAGGAAACAGCACACATTTTAGTCACACTTTGCAAAGATAAATCTTAGCAATATCATACAGTGTGCTTCATGAGAGAACTGTACTCTTCTACCAATTTCTTCTTCTCATTTAATTTTTCCAATATGGCATCCATTAAGTATGAGGCAAAAGGAAACTGAAAAAGAAACAGAGTAAGAAAAATGATCACTGAACTTTCTTTTCTTCATGTGAAAGACATTTATTAAATATCTTTAAACTATCAGATTTCACTTAGTTCTGACAACTACCGCACACACATATCTGATTTTTAAAGTTCATCTGCCTGGTTAGTGTCTGAAAATTTGCTCTCTATCATAAAAATGATAAAAGAGCAGTGTAAAATGAAAAAAGATAAACTCCTTATTGAACAATTCATGCTTTACTGACCATGTTAATGATGTAGACTGCAGTACCAGCATTTCTGTCATTTATCTTCAATCAGCTGATCAATAAAAGGTTACAGTCACCTCTAGGGCATGCAGAAATGGTAGTGTATGAGTGCAAGTTCACTACTCTCAGGAGGGTGACACAGAACTACCAGTATAATTCTCAGTGCTGTAGCAAATTACCTTAGACTCACACACAAAACCTTGTAAATAATTAAAAAACAACAACAAAAACCCCCAAAAAACCCAACAACAAAACAAACAAAACTACAAGAAAACCTCTCAAAGTAAAATCCCAAACCTCCAATTGCATTAATTGGAATATGACACAAATGTCTGCCTCTCTAAAATCTGATACCAAAAAATTGTATTGACATACCTTCAGAGGAAAATTAAAACCTCTTTTATAACTTCTCTGATACAAAGATGCATTTGTACAACCAGTGTCTACAAAGGAGATTAGGTATATTTTTCAGTGTCATCACTTTAATGCTTAAAGCGGTTTTCTTTCAAAGTCTTGGTGTACCAGTGCACTGTTTGCTGGGAAATATTTTTAGAGGTGGTACAGAACAGTGGTCATGGCAGCTCCATCTCGAGCGGCCAGTGCTATTCCAGAGGAGAACAGGACAGTTTTCCTTCACTGTTGAAAAACCTGTGTCAGCTTTCACAGGGCTCTGTCAGCTTCCTGAACACACAGTGAGACCAGCGATGACTGAGGGGTCAGTACCATGCCAAAAGTAACAGCTGACTCAGAAGGAGAGATAATTTTACACTATGGAGCCACCAGAAATGAATAAGGTAAAATATAGCAGCTGGTGGAACGGGCCAATCACCATTTTCTGCTTTTCACAACTGTAGTTCAAGGCAACGCTTTTCCATCTAGAACTCCTGTCTAGCTCCACACTTCAGTATTGCTGTGCTAATTTCTTTTTTTCACTTCTCTATTCGATCTTAAAGAGAAAATTATATAGTACTTGCATCAGATAGAGTAGTGCTTGTTTCCTAGACAGACACAAAACAAAAAATATAAAAGAAACAAATAAAAAACCCAGACATAAAACTATATCAAGTACAAAATGCAATGTTTGAACTGATATACAGATCTGAATCTATATACTGATATTTATAATTACTAATAAGTGAAAAAAAATCTTTAAAAGGAAAATCTTGTTAATAGAAGGCATGTATTGGGAAGCGATATAATGGCAATCCTACATGTTGTTCAACAGTCACTTTGTAGTTACCAAGGACAACAATATGTATTATTTCCCTTTTCTACGGGAAGGGGGGTTTTCAAAGGCTGGTACTTGCTGGTCAGACATGTCTCCATCTGTCATAAATAACTTTCATGTATGGTAAGAATCTTCTAGAAGACATCTATACCTATCAGCTTTCTTCTGCATACTATTGTGATGACTTTTTGGGGAACAGAGGGCTTGAATTCACTGAGCACAAATCTATTCAGTGTAATATAAGACATAATCTTGTCTGAAATTCCGGGACACTTACTTGCTACTATGCTTTAAAAACATTGACTTCAGCATCCTCTTCACTCTAATTTCTCCCCCTCTTCTTCTAGGTATGTTTTTTATGAGAACACTGTATCATTACCTCAAAGTCTCTAATTCTTCTTGCCCAGCTTGACTACATCCATTTCTGATACATTTCACCTCCTTAATGTTGTGCCCGAGATGAATGGTTTCTTATTGATGTCTCTGGCTCATATCATTCTAACTACATTTTACTTGCTGCTCACTACTCTCTGTGGCTTCCATGTCATAGCAAAGCGATCTTTCAAGAACTCTTGTCATTTAAGTGATTCATTTAAATCAAGAGCATTTGAAAGTGGAACATTATGTCATTCTTCCAGCACTTGTTGGTTTCAGAGAAAGTGCTGTATGTTTCTCTCTGGTTTTCTTTCCATACAGACAGCCAGAACTGGATGATCTCTACAGTCTTCATCTTTAATACAAGCCTGTCTTTAATATAAGCCTGTCTAAATACAAGATTTACTTTCAACAATGGCTCTGCAATTATCCTGGGAAACTTCCCTTTACATTTCTTCCCAGAACTTCACAACCATTGAAGTCATCTCTACTCTAAAGCATCCATCCCAGCTTCTAAACCTGCCATATGCTTGGGGAAGGCCTTGGAAGTTCAGTGAGTGCTAAGTGCACATCTAAGGACTGAAAGCTTGTTCTTACCACTGATAATTAGATATTTTCATACAGAATGATACTTCTTTCAAATGTTTTACAATTATCTGTGCCACAACCCATTTAACTGAACATTAACAGTGGCGATCCTAAATCAGTACATCATGGTAGGCTTTAACAGAAGTAGTATTTAATTGATCCTTATGATTTCACAACACCTGAAAGTGCAAACTACATGTGGATTTAAACAATTTTATTTATTTATTTGACTTTCCAGATTTACAAATTTCTTTGATAGTAGAAGGCTATATGAACGAAAGGCATATTTCTTACATGACTTATCAGACAGATATCTGATAAATGTAAGGTAATATGATCCTAAAGAGTCAGAAATAGTGACAGTTAAATCTGTTTCTCTCACCTATTTATTCTGAAATTAAGTTTGTTTCTTTTGGAGATCCCTTCTGTAAAAAGCAAACTAGTAATATTTATTGACCTTACACCACATGACTGAGTCTCTGTCAGCACACGCGCATAAATATACACCCATCTGCCAGTGAAAAGCCTTATAATGAATGCAAAGCAATGCTGTTGTTCTAATAAGACATAGCATCTCCATTTGCAGAGTGTAGCATTACTCTGTCTTCTGCTTCACAAACTTAAAATGTGTTAGCATGAAAATAGAAGTATTTAGGTTTTGGAATATACAAATTAGTGGCTACAGCTATTTCAAACCTCCCCATATGGATCATCAGTATAATATATTTTCCCAACAAAAAACTATTCAAACACACTGCAGAGCTGCCTTAGATTGAATTAAGTGAGCCACAAAAAAAATACAAAATAAAACTAGACACTAAGACCAATAACCAAACCACCCTAATTTCACTAAAAAATAAAAGTCAAAATTTTAAAAAAGAGAAATGCTTCACTTTATTGTTGTTTTTTGTCTTATTCTTTGTTCTTATTCTGCTTTGTGGTGGCTGCATATACATCATTATATAAATACATATGTGCCTATGTGTATTCTTATCCTGAGTGCCCAAGGCAATTTGTCCTTGTTTTCAGTTCAGGATCAGTGATATAATGTGGTTTTGTTTGTATGCATGAGATAAAGCATAGTTTTATACCATAATGGATTGTGCACAGGACTAAGCTCTTATTCTCATAATGAGAAGAAAATCATGACCTGGTATCAATGCTAATGATGCCCAGAATGTGTTTCAGACTGTGCTGGTGCTGCTTTTTAAGGTGCACGTGAAACACCTGGTGATGGTGGCAGTGGTGAGTGTGCACAGGTATTTGTGTATGGGTGAATACACGTTTCTGGGTGTGAGCTCTTTCAAAGACACACACAGACTGGGAGAGACTCATGAAAGCAAAGCAGGCGAGGTACAAGCCAAGAAATCTGGAAGGAAACAGCTATGGCTGTTAGTGTCCATTCCTAGATGACAGCAATAGAAATACGCATTCAGAAGCCCGTGCAAATCCTAAAAAGGGGTTGGGGAAAATCCTTACTGGTGATTAGTGAATATGCTGTTCCAAACCCTATTCTAGAGATGTGTTACACAAAGAGCGCCCACACAATAGAAGGAAAGGGAGTCTTTCTGGAGGTTTTCACTATTGGAATATGACTTTTAGACCCATAATGAAGTCATGAAAGGAAAGATTTTATTAGGCAGCTTTGTTTATGTGAGATGTGATATCCCAAGGAGTGCATGAGGAGGGAGGAAAGGAAAGTGCTGCTGTAGATCTCACAGGAACATGCTAAATCAACGCTGTCATTTGCTTCACTGCTTGGAAAACTCAGGCAGATTATTTGCATTTTATTAAAAAATAATTCTTGGAGACTTCAGGCAGTAATCTGGATTAGGCTACCATGCTGTACTCACACACAAAATTATTAAGAGATCGTTCTGAGATGGGTGTTCCTTACAATAAGTCACAGTGAATGAAAGCCAAGGGTGGTATAAGAAATCATGTTTAAATTACATGAGAAGCCATCCTCTTGGCTTATCTATGTAAATTTCCTATGATGGGAAAAAGCTAGAGAAGATTGCTGTTTTGTTTGCGTTTTTAGGGGGAGTGCTTATGATGATAAGAGAGTCCTACTATACAGAGGCAGGCTCAATTAATAAGACAGACACACTCAGATGTAAGGGATAAAGTGGGTAGAAGCCTCATCACTTGCCTTGCAAGATGTAGACACACATACATATTGAGATAATCACACTTGTTCCCCCCTAATTATTATGAACCGCTAAAAGCTCAAAGGTCTATAATGTGAGACCTCTCTCAAGCCCGAACAGTAATGTGTAATTAGTCTGATGCCTCTACACATGCAGGTAGCAGGTATCTGCATGCACTTGGGTGAAAACTCTCTGCATACAGGTTCTTCACAGGCCCAAGAACCTTTTGCTTTTATCCAAGTGTCAATTATTGAGATGATTTATTTTTTTTCTTTTATTATTCTCACTATTATTCTTTAGTGAGAATAATCTAGGTTGTTACTGTATGAATACAGAGAGACAACAGAAAAAAACCCAAAATACTTCTTGGCCATTCAAGATGTAGATTTAGACAACAAGTGATTTTCACCAGTTCTGCTGAGTTTATAACATGACTGTACTTTCCTATTATATGATTCTTATTTACATAATAACATCCCTATGCAGAGATGTCTCTTTCAAATCATAAGCTTCTTAGTAGTGGTGTTGTTTCTTGACATAGTAGTTGGTAAAATAAGGACACAAACTCTGACTGGTATCTGTGAGTTTCAGGAATGCAAGAGTGTTTATAACTAAAATATTAATATTCTTGTAAAGCCGACAGATATTAGATTTTTTCAAGTTGTAAGAGTATGGAAAATAAAGGTACACATGAAGTGAAAACAGAGGTGTGGCATCCTTTATCATTACACTTTAGGGGAATCTATAAAATGACAGTAAAAAGCAACTAGTACTTCACTCAGTCTACCCCAAAATTCTAGTGCAGCAGTAAAATGGCATATGTCAGTAATAAAAAAAAATGTCTATGACATTTTAAATGTTATCGTACTGTCGCAGTGGAATAAAATTAGCTTGAAGAATGATCTAAAGGGATATGATGCAGTTCATTATGTATAACAGCAACAGCAGCAGTTTCCCAGTGTTCATAAAGGTTTCTCCATTAAATTTACCTCCAGTCAATAATTAGGAGTCCACAAATAAACCTAGGCAATTAAATCAATACTGCTGGGCAATTATGTTCCAAAGTCCTGGCTCAATGGCACAAAAAGACACTATATCAAACTGCAGTATTAAGTGATCTGATACAATTTTCCACTGAATGTTTACTCAGAATAATAGAAAAGGGCAATCCAGCATCTTTGTTCAAGATGCAAATGGATAAGGTAACACAGTGTGCCAACACGTAACACTTAGGAGGCAGTCTTATAAGCAAAATCCTGCAGAAAGCTTACATGGGCTTTAGTTTGCTGATCAGAAATATTACCAAAGCCTACTAAAAGAAACCACAACCAAACTCTCCAAGATATGAGTAAATCATTTTAAAGGGCACAGAGCTGTTCCACGAGCTGCTCTCAAATACAGATGAAGAAATCTTAACTGTTTCCATCTATGTGCCTTAGCATGGACAGAAATTAAAAGCAGAGCTGGCTGATCCCCAAAACCACTATAATCCTCTTGCAATTCTAAAAATTGTCTGCTTGCCAAAATTACTTCTACACTCAGTGTTTCTTTTGAGAAACCCCACAAGATGGAGCAAAAATCACTGAAAATCACTATTAACTTGTACACAAATGTACACAGCTAAGAGCAATGAGTTCTTCTATCCTTATATAACATTTGCAGTCTTAATATACCTGGTTTCATTCAACAATTCCTTCACTCTCCATCCTCTGTTTTTTGCTGTCTGTCTATAACAGATGAAGAGAAGTGATAAAATTCTGCTTAGTGTTTTTTAGAGATTTATTAAAAAACCAGAACAAGAAGTCTTCATTGTATTCCATAAATCTGATTCATATTTTGGAGCCCATAATATGAACAGAATCTTTAAATTTATAATTTTAAAAAATTCTTAAAATTATGGCAATTAAATGAATGTAAATAGTTGTGCTTTTAATGCTGAGTTTCATGTAGCATTATGAGGTGTAATTAAAATGACAGTTTTTCTGACAAAGCCAGTTAAAGCACACTGATATCTCTATCTCCTCTGCTGCAGCAATTAAGCAGTCTTCATGGTAGTAAGTTTTGATAATGAAAGAGGAAAAACCTGCTATTTCTTAAAAATCTGGTCATAGGATACAATCTCGACACAGAAGTTGTTAATGGTAAAATACATAAATCTCATGTGAATATTCCTTTCAAATGGCTTTCAAAATATTTTCAATCATTCACATTCTTAACTGATATTAACTACATTGCTAATGGACTCATGCTAGTGAATATGCATTAGGAGCACTGGATTTATAAATCAAGTTTTATTTCTTTCCAGACATCAGCTGCCCATCATCTAAATAAAAGAGACAACTAAAAATATAACAGAAAAGTTTCAAGAGTCAGTGTATGTTGTCAGTGATGTCCAAACAAAAGCTGACTATGGCTGGAAAAGCTGGGCTCTCACCTGCCAATAAACTGCCCTTGATCACTTACAAGAGGGGAGCATCCCAGCAGACTCTGTGTGTATTAAAAAAAAAGACTTGAAAGAGAAGAAAAAGTATCACACAGGTCACAGCAGCAGTCTCAATGGACCCCTCAGGGATTTCTGCTAGTCTCAGACTTGTCATCCTCTATGCAGCTTTCCTCTCTGCCCAGAAAATGTCGATAGGAAAATGTTTGAGGGGCCTCTGGTGGAAATTTTTTCATTCTTTCTGCATTGACAGGATGCCAAATCAATATTTACTTCCCACTAACAAGCTGCTCGAGGTCTCAGTAGAAAATATTGTAGAGAATGCGAGAAGACACGATAATAAACAGCTGTCTGGCTATGAGGAAAACATGAATTGACTGGAAACAGGTCCACAGTAAAAGGTCATCGAAACCCATGAACTCCTCAGGTGTCCATAACAACTAGTAACTTTAAAGGCACATAAAAAAAAGTCTCCTTTTTCCTAAGAGGTATGAGAGAATGGATCATTTTCACTCTAGCAAGCATTATACAGTGTTTCAATAATTCAATTAACACATTTGCCAAGATCTGTGCTGGTTTTCTCCAGCACTGTTTTACTGGTTAAATTAGCTTAAGTTAGCTGTTAAGTTAGCTATCACAAATCCTTGATTAACATCTCTTCAGTTTTATGCAGTAACTCTGATTTTAAGAGAAATAAAAACAAAATGCTACAAAACAAGGATTTCACATTGCCTCATCACAGTATAGTTTGAGACCATCAGTGGCACCATAATTACAAATACAGTGTATTAATTACAACCTAAAAACACTTAGCTAATCAGAATAGAAAGTTACAATTCATTGTGGGATGATATAAATAGAGCACCTGTGCTTCAAGAAGTTTCTGTATATGCTGGAGCCATTCTTTATCTTTTTCACATTCCATTTTTGTCTTTGCTGTTTCCTAAAAATAGAAAAACATCAGGAGCAATAAAGGAAATGTGTAACTGGGTATACATTAAATACACAGCATATGGAAGTCAGAACCACATTTGCAAAATTAGTTATCTGAAGCATATCCACCAAATATCAATGCTCTGTTAAATTTTTAAACCTATCCTTGTCTGTTCATGCCCCTAGAAATGCACATGGCATGTTCTTTTCATACAAATATACTGGTGTACGTGTGATCTATGTCTAAATTGTATGAGTCCAACATAAAGGTGCCTGAGTCTATGCACTGATAGGTGGAATATATTGTGTATATGTAGTGTAAATTCATCACCTGTGTTATAAATTTGTTTTATATTTATAGTTAAGTATGTTTATGTGTTTTACACATATATTCAAAGTGACTAAAACAAAAACATATAGGATGTAGAAATTACTGTGAGAATGAGGTAAGCATGGAACAACTCTGTCAAAGTGAATCACTTTATAGGGTTGTATAAATGTCAGTAAACAGGGCAGGGATCAGCCTATTATATTTGTATTCATGAGCGTAATCCATATCAGTGCACACACATACCATGCACTATTGTTTAACCAATGTGAAAACTCCCTTTTCCTGACCTCTTTAATATAAAGTTCCAACAAGGCTAAATCTAAGTCATCACCAGAGTACTGTTACAGGCCAATAATGGCCAACTCCTAGACATTTGCTAAAGCAACTGTACAAGCTTTTTCATATATTATTTGAGCAGGACTAAATAAATCTGGATAAGAAATCCTATCACGGCATCTATTTAATAGAGTGACTTGATGAAACACTACCAAATATTTCATAGTAAAATGTACGACAGAATCAACAAAAAAGGCAACGATTTCACCCAGAAACCATCTGTCTACTAGAAATACCTTTAATAGGTATCACAATTCAGAAAGGAAGCATCAACAAAATCAATCTGACACACCAAGACACATTCTAATTTTGTTTTCTTTAAAGCAGAAGTCTATTTAAAACGTACAATCCTGCCAAATAGCCGCATGAAAAAGGAAAATACTAGATAATATCTTTACATACACATGCTCAAAGCAGTATATTTATACTTATGCATGCCTGAAGTCTTGCCATCTTATGAATCTCTAACCTGACCTTTTCATTTACATTAAATCCTTCTTGATTTTTGTGCTGCATCTTGCACAATGAAATACCAGTCTTTACCCCCGAATCCTTTTCCTCAAGAATGGATATAGTCAGCATCTTCTCATCTATTCCTTTTTTTACTGCAGTGCTTAAAATAACTTACCTCATCATCTCCTTCTTGAAGTATTTCGTAAAGATCAGTTGTTGAAATGTTAAGGATAGATGCTGCCAACTGAAGACACTCTTGGGAAAGACCCTTTTTGCATGCTTTTATTCCTTCCATTTTTTTTGCCAGTTTGATTTTTGTTCTCAGCTCTTGTACTCTGTGGTGTAACTCTCTGGTTAGAGTCTAGAAGACATAAGCAAAATATACTCTACTGTAGGTTTTTTTTTTTTTTAGTGCAAATAAGATGGAAAAAACTGCATCATTTAGACTAAGCTTGTTTAGATGGGAATTCTCTTCATTCTGTGTTATTGGTTCAGCAGGATATGTGCTGGAATATTAAATAACGTGCTACTTAGAACACGAAATATGAATTAATATAGTAAACCAAAAAAAGTTCTTATATGTAGGTACTGTTTTGGTACGCCTTTAGCAAAATAACTATTCTTATAATGCCATCAGTAGTAAGACAAAGCAGTTTCCACAGAGTCAATCAAAATCATCTCCTGACCCAGTCTACCAGAAATGTTCTTGAAGTAAGAAAATAAGTGTCAGGCTTTATTGTGGTCAAATAGAGGGGTTTTTTTGTTCTGTTTTAAGCTTATTGACATTCTCTGCATGCATAAACACCAGTACACCTCTTTATTCAAAACCCGAAATTTTGCTTCCCATCAAGACCGGGTAATTCAAAACTGTCCTGGCTACCAAGTTCCTATCTTTTCTATTTCTTAAGTTCTCTGGTTCAGTGAAATAATACTAAACATCAGTCATCAGTTTTATAACTGAAGTTATTTTGGTTTAATGTTTATGCAACTATGACAAAAAGATTTTGTCAAAAGCTGAGTAGGAAAATTTTATTTAAAAATTGTTGACTAACAAACAAGAGTAGTAATCCATTTTTGGATGATCCACCTAGAACATTCAATTGCCATGATTCAAGAAAAACTGTGATTGTCAACACAGACACTTTGGTTGAGTTTAAAATGAGAGAATAAGATTTTCTTTTGATCATCCTAGTGGAGCTCATCTTATTAAGATACATCTCAACAGCAGCTGATCAGCTCCTGAAAAGTCTTTTTCTACAGAACACCTTCATCTCATAGAAACTGACTACAGAATTATGAAGCCTATTTATTGGCATTTTGGGTAAAGTATTCTATAGCCTCCAGTGTATCTGAAACAGCCATTAGAGAGCATTTGCTAATATATTTCAACAAAGGCGCAGAAGACTCATCCAGTTCCAAGATTCGTTTGGTTTTTTCCTACCACATCCCAAGTTAACATTTTTCTGTATTTAATAAAATTTAATTACTAAAGGTAAAAATACCCTACCGCAAATCTGGGGAGAGGAGGTACAGTGAAATTTGTCCAGTTTTCTGATTCAAGAGTGGGTCCCTCCATCCACAGAATTTCCAACAAACTATTTCGTACATAGACCTGTCTGCAAGTGCAGAGCTGAGAGGAATGAAGAAACTTGAAATATAACGGGCAGAGACCTAGGGCAACTTGGACCAAGCTCATAGAAGGAAATAGACTAAGACAAGAGAGAGCCTCAAAAAGAAAAGCACCCACTACGAAAAAAATACAGTTAAATCACATGTTTTTGTAGCATTTGAAATGGTCTAACAGTATATTGGCTCTTGCAACACGTAGGAGATGTATTTGACAATGGAAAAATAAGTTCAACCCTACTTTTTCAATCAAATCGAATCAGCTTCCCACGTTTTAAAAGGAGATCTCTCTCAGACATAAGTGATCACTCTAGAAGATGCACATTTGTAACCTGATGCAAAGAGGAAGTGTAAATTTAAGGAGTAAAATAGCAAGAAAATTAACTGCAAAGACACATGGAAAGGCCACAAGTAACGATAAATAACCAAACACAGACAAACAAAAAGCATGATAATAAACAATTCACTTGAACATTCACTTGAATACCTTAGAAAACACTGAAACATTGCCTGGCAATAGTCACTTGACATTATTACATAAATGTTATTAGTGTATCCAAACTCCAAAAGAAGTTCATGATGAATGAACAAGCTGACAGCAACAGCGGAACTCAGAAACTGCAACTCCAGTGTGACTGTCTTTTAGTCCACAGTTCCAGAAATGAAGGTGCCAGAAAGAAAGGTACCAGAAAGACACTGAAGAATCTATAGCAGCAATTTAAAAAAAAAAGGAATAAAAAAAAATTTAAAAAAGAAAGTTAGAAAAAAAGAACAAAGAAAAAGCAAGTTTAAACAAAAATTGAAGAAAGAGAAAATTACAACTAATAGATTTTAATATGCAAACATACACTTTATATATAATCACAGCAGATTATACATATGGAGGACTTGCACTTCAATTCCTCTCTCCCTTAAGCAGTTCAAATACACTAAAGCATATGTAAAGCACAAACCATATGTGAAAAATAAGGCTACTTTACGGACTTTCAAATTGGACTCTGAGACACCAGGTATTTTTGAACCTCCCTCCTTTATGTTATTAAGTTGATATAATGCTTTGATATACATTTTATCACTAAATAAGTGCCTTAAAAACTATAGTCTTCCTATGATTTTAAGTTGCTTTTTCTTCTGATATTTCTTCATTCATCATATATTAATGTATTCATTCAAATTGTTTACTTATTAGTGATTTAATTTATATGTCAGTTCATGCTCCGATACAGAAACGTTGTCTCAAGCTACCCAGGTTTTAGAAACTGAAAGACCCATTTCCAAACTGAAAAGTACAAAAACTCAAGAGTTAAGCAACACAGGTTTTGCTGATGAGTTTACTGAAGTTAGTATAACGATGTCCTGTGACTAAGAATTTGATCCAATGCATTCTGGAGCTAGGTGTAGGATTTTGAACTAAAACATTTCCCTCTTTGTATTTCAAAAATGCTTATTTTTAAATTAATATGCATACACAGCTGACGCAAACTGCCTAAAATGAAATTAATGCAGTATATGACTTCTGAACTATACTGATTTATAACAAGGCCTTTGTTAGTACTAGTAATACTAGAATTTGAGATTTTTCTCTTTGCTTTCTTCTTCTGCTGTCAAATTTAGAGGACATTTTGTTAGTAAAGCCATTTTCCTAACTTAGATGTTACCGTCAGAGTTATTTCTGTGGGACTCACTAAGATGCTACCAGCCAACTAGAATAGGATTTCCTGATTAATTCCTGAAACAAATCTACACCACTTCTTGTCAGACCAGTGCAACTGCTACTGATCTGACTAGAAAAAAAAAAGCTTAAAATTCTAATGAAATGAGCTTAAAGTTCCTAGTCCTTTTTAATCAGTAGCAATTGTTGGATTATCTACCAACACCATACGATTTATATAGTATACCTTACAGATGTTGGGTTACATATAATTCTGAAATATCTCCATTATAAGCCTTTCTACTTTATTTTCACTAATTAAAATATTTATTCCTAAGAATATATTGTTTTCAAATTTGGCCTCAGCATGCAATCACTTCTTAGCACTATATCTTTTGCCAGTTTTGAGATGTATAAAGACAAAGGTCTTCTTTCAATTAAAAGGTCATATTTAATTAAACACTCACAGAAGCCATGGTGCTATAAAGACCCTGACAGGACACTATTAATAAGGCCTTCACACCTCAAAACACTGACACTCGTTGATCCTGGAATTAACACAATTTGATCAATGGCCGTAAGTAATGTCATATGACCAAGGCAATATCAAAACTTTTTCCTGTAATTATGACATTAATTTGCACACTCTATTGTTTCTAGCATAATAAACCCTAATGGTCCCGAGACAAACCAAAGTCTGATGCTAGCTAGCACTATACCTACATATAGCCAGATTTCAGTCTTGCACTGGTGCAGATCTCAGGGCAGACGCCATGGCTCACAAGTCATGGATAATTTTAAGTTTTACTGTATTATGTACAATAGTAATAACAGTGTGCTGCATCTGGCTGAGATCACAGAATCATCAAGGTGGGAAGAGGATCACCTAGTCTTTAACCACAGTGGCCAAATTGAGGTTCAGTTTAGCTTTGGCCCTTCTAATACTCTCTCCACATACTTGACAACATCTTTGTAGTCCCCCCAAGTTACCTGTTCATCCTTCCAGAGGTGCTACACTCTCTTTCTTTGTCACAAGTTTCAGCCTAAGGTCTCTAACCAGGCCAGTCTTCTTCCCTGCTGGCTCATCTTACAGCACAAATAGAAATGGAGCTGTCTTCTAACAGCTTCTAAGGTGCACTGTTCAGGATTTGTAACTAAACCAGTGCTGATAACACACCAGCCATTGCTGAGCAGCACTGGCACAGTGTCAGGATCTTCTGTTTCCCATGTTGTTACCTCAGCAAGTGGGCTTGGGATGCACAAAATGTAGAGAGGGAACACAGCTGGGACAGCTGGCCCCAAGTGACCAAAGGGACATTTCATACATACAGCACTTAACAATAAAATCTGATTTGTCTGTCAGGTAGATGCTGCTCAGAGACTGGCTAGGCATTGATCTACATTCCTTGGGGATTTATTCCCCTTTCCTTCCTTTATTAAACTGTCCTTACCAACACACAGGTTTTCTTACTCTTGCTTTTCCTATTCTTTCCCCAGTCTTACTGGGGAAAGGGAACAAACAGGGAGTGAACAAACAACTATGTGGTGTTTAGCTCCTGGCCAGGTCCAAATGCATAGGAGAATATAACATACAGAACAATTTTATATGGAGTATTGTGTGTGTAGTTCAATACGGGACTGGCTTTAGATACAAGTGATGTGTTTTTAGAAACACACTTGTTTTCTAGATTAGAAAGGTATACCGACGTGGCTCAGAGCACTAAACCAAAAATGAAGTGGAAAACCTTTTCTGAAACAAGGTTAGTTTCCTAAAGAATCAAAAGCATTATGAAGATGTTATGAGCAACAAGAGCTAAATTTCACAGAACAGAACACTGAGCTTAAAGAATTCTACTTTCGTGGTAGAATATTTATTGCTGGTCTAAGGTTAGGCCAGATCCTAACGCTGTAAAAAGGCTGAGAAAGTATTACAACTCCAAAATACCTCATAGTCAACAAAACAAAACAGAATGAATGGACAAAACTGCACAAAGAGATGATGTCATGTTGCATACATCATTTCAGCAGCTGAAATAAGCATTCAATGAAAGCAGTTATTTGTTCCTTATTGCCTCTCTCAAAATGACTTTCAAAATACTTTCAATATTAATATTTAAACTAATCTCACAGCATGACTGAAAACTCTTCTATAGCATTTTCATTTTTTTAATATGCTATTTAATATATATTTATATATGTTATTTAAATTACCTCAGCTTCTTCACTTGAAAAAATCACACCTTCTAGGCATAACCTTTTTTAATCAGAAGAGGGACAAGAGAAGACACAAAGACTGACCACTACAATAGACTTGCTTGGCTTAGGGCTATAACACGTAGCATTCTGACCCAAGGGAATGAGAAAGCCTCAGGAGGTTGATTTAATTCTTACAATCCCCAGAGATCACATGTCATTTTGGAGACACCAGCATAAAGATGTAGAGGACATATAGACCAACCTTACCTTCCTTCACCAAGTTCAGTATTCAAACTTCTGCGGCCAAATATTAAAGCGGTAATAACACTATTTTAGCAATGTCACACAGGCCACATTTATAAAGTGATAAGTTGGTTTTATTTACCTGTCTACAGTCACAGTTTCTGCTGTAAAATGTATTAATATACATGTTCAAACTATGTGTCTCATAGTTGTGTGTACTTGGAGCAATTAAGATATGATTATCTTTTCCATTAAGAATAAAGTAAACAAATAAGCCATTGAATGTGTCAAACTCCCCAAAAATCAAAAATATACATTCAAGAGAATATTAGTGTGACACCTAAAAGCTAGCAGAGATGCAAAGTTTCAAAGTCAAATTCAATGAAGAGCTGAAAGGAAGAAATACCTCCTGCAATGCTAACTATCAGACCAATATATATGACTTAAATTAAACAGTCTTATGTTGATTGGCACTGAGAATTGTGCTCGCAGCTTCACAGAGATAAGTGGAAGATGAAAGCAGGCATTGCCTGGAAGAACTGGTTCACCTGATGACCTGTAAGAATTCCATTATACATAAATATAGAGAAACTGCTATCTGAATGTAAAAAATAATGTGATACAACAGTTGCATCTACAACCTGATTTTCCACGTCGATTAGCACAGGCAAACGTGAACACACATGAGCATAACTAAGAATCTAACAGACAAGATCTGAAAAATTCATTGAAGCAATTTAAAATATTACCATTCTCTTCTATCCTAATGGCAAAACCTATCTCCAGTTTGAAGTCCAACATCCTAGCCCAACCGTGCCTTATCCATGACTCTGAGCTATGGATGACAGATTGTGAAGTAGAAAAGGTAAATCCATAACATCCCAAACTAAACATCTGAAGAAGTGTACACAGATTTGCACGGTATTTCTTCTTCAGCTATGAAAGCTAAACCCATTGCAGCTTTTCTGAAAATCCCTTGAGCCATACAGCGTAAAAAGGGCCTGATTATTTCAGTATTTGCATACAAAACTTAAGCTTCCTGGCACTTAGTACTGCAGACCCCAAAAAATCCAGTTAAAATAAGAATGATAAGGTACAATGACAGAAATTAGTAATTGCATTGCATAAAATTTGATAATCTGATCCCTATCAAAGGCAAGATTTGAATTTGTATAACTATGCTGGCTTAAATTGTGCTATTCCTATTTGCCGTTAGGGGTGAAAGTCTACCTTGGCTGGCTCCCCATTTCTCCAGAATACCTCATCCTACATACTCTAGCAAAATACCATTCCTTCTGGATTCAAAACGATTGAAAACAAATGGTTTCTTTATAATCATATATTTATGAGTAAAAAATTAAGAATGTTCTTTTGACTGCATTTTCTTAACCATCTCCAGCTGCAGAAAACCATAGGGAAGAACACTGAAATATCTCAACCTGCATTTGACATTTTAAGAAAAGGAAAAGGAATACATTGTGCTATGTTCTAAAAAAAAAAAAAAATTATAAATTCACAGACAATTGACTTGAGTCATGGACAGTTTTTAAGTTTAGGCTGTCTTCAGACAAGCCATATTCAAAAAAAGATACAGCAATGGACTTACTATGGCTAATTACAATGTAGTTTATATTTCAGTAGAGAATATACCATATATTCTTAACAGTATACTTACATGTTTTAAAATTCCCCTTGTGAACAAAAATTAAGGGGCTTTGTATTACCGGTTAGCTTTTTTCTATTTTTGTTTTCTAATCCTCTCTTGATAACTGCTTAGCTATCACACTTTACGCTTGAAATCTTGTCTTAAAAACCTGCTTTTTTTCATTACATTCTTGGTAATACCTTTAAGTGGAACTTATTACATCAGCTGGACACCTCATTTATAGAACAAACAGCAGGTACTTACTAATATGAGGGACCTATGGTCATACATAATTTTACAGCTTTACACTTATCTAATCTCTCCTGTACATTAGGCTTTAGGACTGTCAAAAACTTGTATTGTAGACCCAGATGTTTTCAGACTGATGCTGGTTGTTAAGCACCAGCAAACACTCCATAGTTTTCATTGTACTTTTGCTAAATTTTCAGCACAATTACCATGTTTTGTGACCTATAAAAGAGAAAAAATAATAGTTTTCTTTATAGTAGAGAATGAGTTGAAATATGTATAATCAGCCTGGGATGACAGGCAGAATATTTCTGTCAAAATATATTGGTTTCTAAAATTCTATTTATGTGCAATGGGCAATAATAATAATTTAAAGTCCTATTTACTTCTGCATTTAAGTACAACCTCATTTATATTAATTTTTTGCCTGCTGTAAATTCTTTGGTTTCAACAGAATTTCCTCTGATTTACACAGGTGCTAGCAAAACTACTATCATTCCTTTAAAACTTCATCTATTACAGTTATGTACACAGAGAAAAAAAAAAAAAGGCATTGACAGAGATTAGAGCTTCACACGTGTAGCAAGAGATGCCTGGGATCTTAGAGAGTTTATTATCTTGAACAGTTAGGGCAGACAAAGTCAGCACAGTTGTACTGGATGTAGCAAACAAAGATATTCAGGGCAGACCAAGAAATACTGAGGTGAAGCAACAATCCAAAGGTCACATAGCAGGTCAGTGACCAAGATGTGAAGAACACCACGATTTCCTGACACGCAGCTCAGTGTCTAAGCTTACGCTATCTTTCTGCAGAAACACACAAAAAGCCTAAGAAATATAAATCAGATGCTCTGTGCAAGACCACTGCACTGCTGAAACAAACGTGTCTGAAACCCGACTTAAGAGGTCAGCTCTGGCATTATTTAGACTCTTAAAAAATCCCATAAAACTCACCAACTGTGTTTCCTTAAAATATTTGAATTAGTTGAGTTTTTTAATGTTTCTGTCTGCCTAGAGCTCTTCTTACTTCTCTGTAGCACTTTTGGCATGTGCCTTGGGGAATCCCCTTAGTTCCCAACTTCCTAAGTTACTGTGGACACTTCACAAGACACTGTATTTGAGTGCTTTATGTTCTCCCTGCTTCAGCTCACTTTCTTAGCAATTTGATTGACACACATTAAACAATTATTTCTACATTAACTCTTAAATAAATCATTACTGGAGACCTTTTCCCTCCTTTCCAAGTTTTGCTAGTTTTCCTGGTTTTTTGCCAAAAGGTTTTCTAATCACTTCAAGCCCAGAGACTTTAGTATGTACTCATATGTCCACCCCTGAAGTCTTCCAGTTACTCTTTTTTTCAGTCAACATTGTTTCCGTCTTTTAGACCCCAAACTGGCCATTATCTTAAAACTAAGCATCTTTGCATGTCCAGAAGAGAGCTGAGTAACAGCTTTAAAAAGAAGTCTCTCCAATCCATTTAAAGAAATCCCAGGTGGATCTAGACCCTTCCAGGAAGTGCAGTACAGAGTCTCCAAGCAGTGCCCAGCTGGTTCAGCTGATCCTGTTTCAGTCTCATTCTCTGTTAAACTTAGGTGATTTTTTTTTTACTGAGGCATAAACAGAATTTTTTTGAGAGTTGGTGAAAACAGTCTCCTGCTCTGTTCAAGTTTGTTGGATCTGTTCACACACTATCTACCATTATGAAGTCATGGTCTGTGAAAATGGTTCTCATGCACTCTAAGAAAAATGAAAATAGCACCATTATCAACAAAATCACCCGTGTATGTCAGACATGCATCTAAACTTTACACGAGACATACATGCGCAGCTACAAAAACCTGACATACCTTATAACTTGGTTACATACTTGAATAATCTAAATCAACATCCCTAAATTCTTAATACAGAATTACATAAAAAGTAAGATATAAAAACATGCAGTGTATTTTAAGCTACATCTGTTATGGTCTTTACCTACCATAGTCAAAAACCAAGGTGAAGTGCTATCCTTCTATGTCTAAAAAAGCAAAGAAAAAGTAGAGTAAGAAAAAGCTTTTCAGCATCTTCCTCTTTATTCTTCCTTTTTATTTATCAAGATTTTATCCGTTAAGACATCTACATTATATGCTGTTCCTGGCATACTGTGGATATCACTAACCATATGCCTTCTGTAAACTGTAAGAATTCAGCCATTCACTTCATTCATTAAAATTCACAAGGCCTATTATTCTGTTTACAGTCTAATAGATATTCACTGTCACTATTCAGGCCTCTGATTCAATTTGCCTAAATCCCAGATGCAGAGTAATCCTGATGGAGATTAGCTTAATTTATCACCAATTTCTTCTCAGAACCAAGAAAGGTTGGTATTTCATAATAAAAGCTGTGTTTCTCCTTTTTTTCCTGAAGCAGCATGCACAGTGATGAAGAAGCAATAAATGCCTAATTTTTTTTTTTGATGGTGAGGTTTTCTCAGTTACACAAATTCTGCTTTGCATACAGGACACCATCTTTTAAGGTGTGTATTCTACAGGTAAGACTACTGATTCTCATCATAGTGGAACATATTCCTGGAATCAAATATTATGCTGATTCTGACTGAACAGATTGGCAGACTTATCATGCACTCCACACAATACAAAATAATCACTCTGGGTATACTTTTCTAGGTAAAACGTTGACAGTTTGGAGTGTAATAAATGAAATATACTTATCTTTTGGCTCTCAAGTGTTCCCAGTAGGGAAAATTTTCTAGCAACTTGAAGTCATATTAAAGGTGTCCACTTCCAAATCAAAACTGACAGTGCTGATTTATGTGATAATATCTGCTGTTGTTTGCAAAATGTCCCAGTGACTTGCTGAAGAAATCTTTGTTTGGTCAAACAAAATTTCCAAATTGGCACAGTTCAGATAAAACCAAATAAAACTTTCAAAATAAGCCAGTTTTCATCTGTGCATCATGCCACAGTTCTATTTCCACAAAAAGTTAGTCTGTTTTTGCCAAGTACTGAATTTTACAGCTACCCATTTTGTGCTTTTTTTTTTTCAGATAAAGAAACATATGATCATTCTGCATCTGATCTGGGTACCCATCCAAAAAACTGTCCCCTGTCATCCTGGGCCCGAAGACGCTGGAGCAGTAGTACCGCCAGGAAAACTGAATCCACAAGGTTTGATAATATATTCAGCAACAGGAAAGTTCTATGAAGAATATCTCTTCATAGATAGCTAGAGAATTCTGAGAGTCCCCTGCAAGTATTTCCTTCTGTCTGAAGAACTGACTTTGTGACTGAAAGTATAGACAATGTACTTGTGTTGCTCTCATCCTATAAAGCAGATGATCAAAACCAACTGAGTATTTCCCAAATATTCATGCCTTCCAACCCAACTAATTATGTCTAATTTCTTTAGTTTTGTTTATAGATAAAGAGCAAATAGGACATGATCTGTATACACCCATCCTCAGAAGAACATATTTCCTAGCAATGGTCTATCTTGAACTAACACAGAACAGTTCAAGAGAAAAAGACAATGATAGTAAATTACAGGAATTTGCCAAATAATAGGATTTTTTAATGTGGCCAGTCATTAATTCCCAATTTTTTGCAACAGGACAAACTTCCATGTAACATTTTCAATTAGCACTGCCACTAAGGGGCAGTCCCAGCCTGAAACCATGTGAACCTGTCCCTGTTCTGACTCTCCATGGTACACAAAAGCTGGTGGTGTGGGTTTTCAGAAGATTAATTGAATTTTCATTAACTAGCTCACAACTGACCCAGACAACATCTATGATGACACTTCAGAAATGGAGTAGGGAGGAAGTTTCACAAGGGCAGAAATGAGGAGTGAGGTTCATTTGGGGGTGTCTTTTTCAATAGAAGTGTTAACTTACCTAAACCTGTATTTTGAGCTACAGCCCAATATAGCAGTGAGGAAATAAGCCACAGCAAAACTTACGTCAGTATTCAAGGTAAACTGCAGAAAGGTAATAGAGATCGACAAATATTAGGATGTTAGTTAAACTTGACTGAATGGCGAATAACTGGCAGAACACCACTTGGCCAAGCAGAAGTGATATAAGTCCTCTGACATACGTGGCTGGTGAACACAGATGTATGTCAAAGGAGAGAGCAGGGGGAGGAAATGCACTTAGCTTAAGCCCTGCTCTGAGTAGCCGAAATGAGGGCAGCTGTCTTAAGAGGGTGAGTGTTAGATCCCAACTTAGATCCATTAAGCTTGCCAAGTGAACTGCCATGGGTCTTGATTTTGGCAGTCAATTTTATCAGATGGTTGTACTGGAGACCTATCAAGAACAATGCCAGAACACACCAGATGTGCACTGTGCTGCAGTGGGTATCCTCTGTGGAAGGCACACAAGTCCCAAATGGCAGAGGCATTATGGAAGTGAGAAGTGCACTCAACCGATTTCAAAGCATTCAGCTGCCATCACCCATTCATTACTGCCACAGTTGAATATAGACACCTTATCAAAACAATCCTTCTCAAGGTCAGAAAAGTTCTGATATTCTCATGCTAAGACAGGTGTCATCACTGCAGATTAAAAGGAGTTTTGCTGATGTACAAGTCGAATGGCACAGACGACACTACTGAGCCTTGGCTTACAAAAGTCTAACAGAAACATACGGTCAAAATCTTGAGTAGCATCAAAAAAAAGAACATGCTGGAACACAGAATTCATGCAGGATTTTGGACAGTTTCATAATAAACTAATACGCTGTACTGTATTTTCAATAGAAATCCAGACAAGCAGTCTAATAGCAATTTTTTATTTATCCAACGGCTGTTTTCTGCATGAGTTCTCACAAGTACTACAAACACACAACAAAGAACATTTTGCTCTGGTTGGTGCGCTGCACATAACTGGCAGGATCCACCTGAGGATCAGAGACCACATGTTATAGAAAATCCTGAGCAGTGGTACACCATAAAAATTGAATACATGATTCAAAGAGAATTTATAGTGCTGACAGAAGTGGAATGGGATAAAGACATGAGCTCTAGAAAACACATCTGAAGTGCTCTCAGAGCCACCTGATCCCTCTTCCAGGTAGTTTGCATTTTTCTGTAATAAAAATGCTTTATTTGGCCTAGTTGACATACTTACAGCCTTACTTTCATTATTATTTCTTAGTCATTATAAATGCCATGAAAAAATTTTATCAGGATATGAATTTTGTGAAAATGTTGAATAATCAAGTTTAGTTCTGATCATTACAGAACTCTAAAAAACACCTACATTTTATGATTTATTTTTCATATCAACTGCATGAGCTATTTTTAATCCATTTAACATAATATTGATATTGCGTAGCCTATTTTTTTTATCTGAACATCTCAGTAGTAGGTCAGACATCTTAAAAAAACCTCTCTAAAAACAAACAGTAACCTTTATCAACTGACTTGTACTACTCTCCAGAAAAAAAATCAGATTTACTCAATACAGTTTGCTTTCCATAAAGGCATTCTAAGAAGTATAACTATAGTCTCATGCTTTAATACTTTAATAATTGAATTTTGTATAAGTACTTTATTCAGAAATTAGGTCAGACTAATGAACATAAAATACTGCCTTTTCTGAATATTGACTCAATGTTATCACTCTTTTAGACTCTAGGCAGTGTTATACTATATATGCACTAACTTCGAATACTTATTCAAAATGAGGATCAGCAAGAGAAAAATTTCTTAACCAGCTCTACAAAGTTGCAAGCTATAAAAATTCTCAATTCAAAAATACTACGTTCTAGAAAATGCTAAAAATCGTCCCTTGGGTACAAATAGATTGAGGACATTGCAGCATCTTCATAAGACATCAGCCTGCTTCATTCCAGAAACAAAACAGAAATATTCATTGACCTCCGTCTTTATACAGTTAGAGTTGTTTTATCTAATAATAGATTGTATCTGCCCTGTAATAGCTACCTTAATAGAAGTACATTTTTTAATCCTGCCCATTTACTACTGTTCTTGGCCTTGCTACCCACAAATTTCCTCTTGATTTCTTTAGTCTCTTCTCCATCTTTTATACTCCACTGTTGCTTATATTTTCAGGTTATTATCTATAATCCATTTTCCACTTTGTTTATATTGCCTTCTATTTCTAAATATTTTGGTCTCTTTCCTACCAAAATTAAATGGGTATTTATAAGGAGCTACCATCTCAATATGCAACAGTGGTTTTTTGGTTACTTAATAAACTGTTACAGTCCATAATTTCTGTTCATATTTCCTACCAGCCTATATCTTCCTCATAAAAGCTTTGGAGAAATGAACTGCTCTGAATTAACCTATTTTAGGCATCCTGTTGGTTCCCACTGAAAGTCATTCAGGACATAATGCCTGATCCCTATCCCACACGCCAACAAAAGTAAATCCAATAATTACTTAGAACATATTGGATTCAGCAGCTTTTGTTTACAAGTATTTCTTCCATCATTTTTGGGAATTATTACTAGGTTCTATAATCTAGCAATGTTAGTTCATTGCCTAAGTGTCCCAAATTGGGGTGACCACAGCAATGCAACATTTTATTACATTACATTACAAATATGTGCTCAATTAGTAACTCATCATATCCTCTAATGTGATCCAGTGGTGCATACCGGACTTCTACCAGAAATCTCTACCCTCGATTTTGTAACTTATTTTCTTGACCCAAATAGATCCAAGATCCTGTGGTTCTGTGTTATCAGCAACTCAAAAAGCAAGTAACACTGCCTACTATAAACAGTCACACTCTCTTCTCTGAAGTTCCCGTTTTCCCATTAATAGCTGTAACTATTAATTAGAAACTCTGAAATACTTTAATTCTTGTATGTTAAAAAAGAACTACATAATGTCACAAGAGACATGGAATGGGTAGAAAAAGTAACTGCATTCAATTTATGAATGAGGAGAAACTTACACTTGCATTTTGAAAAACAAGTAAAGCTTATGAAGTGATCAGAATAGCAGATGAAGATTAGAGGGTCATATAATTTTGTTAACCTGTTTAAGTGTTATATATAGGTTAAACTTGATCTCTATATAGAAAAGCTTATTTGAGTTATGGGAATTGGAGTGAGAATCAAGATCAGGGGACAAAACACTGCCAGCTATCTGGAAGAGTAGAAACAAGGGAGACCAGACTTCAAAAGAAGAGCTCATCTTCAAGAGGAAGGAGTACTGCCAGTTATTACAGTAAGTATTATCACAATACCTCGTTATAACATCAGATACACAAAAGGTATTTTAACAGGATTTACTTGATATACTGCACAATTCCACTGAATAGCCAAAGATTTTACTTTTTTCCAGTGGTATACTGTTATCTGGTTTTAGTACCCCAATAAACAAAGTAATTTACTTATAGACACTATCTTTGTTTTCAAAAGATCTTTCTGCAGAGGAACAGTAGTCAGCAAAAATGTTACTTGAAATATGCATACATATTCATTCTATCCAGGCAAGAAAGTAGGTATTATTAGCTAAATATTATTATTATTATTATTATTATTATTATTATTATTATTAATGTTGTTGTTGTTATTGTTTACTACTGTGTGAAGAGAAATTTTCTTATTAACATTTTTTTCACATGTAGTTCGGCCGTGCAAGTGCTAATGAATATTCACGGTAATTAACAATGAAGCCATCATCTTATTCAACAATGCATGAAGTTATCATAATAGATGCTACTAGGTGATTCTTCTCACTACAGCTACTTTTGAGAACAGAAGATCTTTTACTTTCTCATTTTCTAATTTTTGAAAAACTTCATTACAAAAGTATGTAAAATATTGATAGTATGATTTGTTTATCTCCTTATTTCTGTAGTTGCTACTTTCACTTTATTCAATGAAGACATTCCAAAACTCATAGCAGTCTGAATGGAGACTGAATTGCTTCTCTCCGTCATTAATGACATAGGAGTACTTAATTAAAAATAATAGATAATATATCAGATTAATTCAGGCTTTCCCATATTCAGCCAAAAATAAGCATGCGGCTGTGGAAATAACACCTATTTTCTTCCTCTTAGAATAACCATTCGAAGAATTATTTATTAGAAGTATTCGAATAAGTAATATTAATTCTAATATTACTTATTCGAATACTTCTAATAAGTAGTGAGAAGAAAGCACATTTTCTCTCATGAAAATTTACAGTTTGTTCAAGAATAGGCAGCATATTTCTGAATGAACGGGCACAGTGATCAGTTTTATGCTTCTTTTGCAGCAGTTACACCAAAAGGGCAAACAGAAAATAGCCTTTATTTTAAACAAAAACTTTAAAAATAAAATAACTCATTTTTTAAATAACAGGCACTTTTTTGTGAAAACCAATCATTATTTTCACCTTAGATAATTTAGCTTATGAATGATTTGAATTTAGGATTTTAAAGCGTATCCAACATCATTCAGCCTTTTTTCGTAAAGAATTTTATATTAACTTTGCAACTGAACTGATCATGGGATGATTTCAGGCAAATGCTAAAGGTCTGAAAACTGCTACATAGGGTGAATTTTCATCTGATGATGAAAGAAAGAAGATGTAATGCACAAGTATTTAAGTTACTAAATTTCAATCCAGAGCTGAAAGTTATTCTTGAAGGGATAACTATACATGCCTTCTTTTTCCAGTCCATCAAAAGAACCATTACTCTTTACTTTGAATGCTTCAGAGTTGCTCAAACATATCTGAAAGCAGCTCACTTCTACAGAAATTCAAGAGCAGTAGAGAAGTGGCTCTGTTTCATGGGGTAATAAGCAATAGCCTTCTTTGAAAGTTGGTATACAGTAGTTATATGCTAAATTAATAAAATAAAAAAAAATATTCTGTGTTGGAAGAGATCCGCAAGGATCGTCAAAGTCCAACTCCTGGCCCTGCTCAGCACCACCCCCAAGTGTCACACCCAGTGCCTGAGAGCACTGTCCAAACACTTCCTGAACTCTGTCAGGCTGCTGCTATGACCACTACGCTGGAATGAATGTAAAGAAACAGTACTCTACATACTGCTCTTAAAACTGCTTTCAATTTTGTAGCATAGAGGCTTCCTTTTTTAGTCTTTCAAAAGCAAGAAGCACAAGCTATGGAAAATGAGGTAATTCACAGTAATCAATAGATATGAATTATTTTATTAAATGTGTTGAGAATTTTTTTGCTGCAAAGTAACCTGATACACAACTAAGCACTTTTTTTTGGAACAAGTATATGGCAGCCATATATAAAAAGATGACCAATAAAAGTTATGGAAGTCTTTGAAAGTCTGGGAGAAAGGCACTGATTCCTTCTCCTCATTCAGACCTGACACCAAAACACCTCAGGAACTACAAATATTGTTCTGGAACAGGGAATGCATCAAAGCCTTGCTTAATCTTTTACATTTTGCTTTCAATCAAAAATACTTTTATTCAGATGAACACTCAAAAGAAAATCAACATTCAAACCTTCACAAATGTCTTGAACTCTTCTAATTTGTCACTGGTGAGCAGCAGCTCCTTCTGTAGAGTTTCCAAAGCCTGTGCACTCTGTTTAGCCAAGCCATGTAGTTGTTGAGATGCAGCAGTTTCAAGGTCAGTCATAGCACATTCAGTCTCAATCATTTTGCTCTCTAGTTTGGTAAGCTTGAGATCCTGAAATGCATCCACAGAGACACAGCAGTGCTGTGATAAAAGCTGATGGGGAGGTATGGTAGATTACAAAAAAATGAATGAACAAACCAACCTCCCACACCATGGTTGCCACCACAGAAAATTTCACTTCCAACATGTAATATGTAATTTCATGCCAAAAAGTAATTTCATTTTCAGTCATTGCGCCCATGTTTCAGTATCTAAATTTCAGAGGTGTGACTGAATAACATTGGAGAAACAGATTACTATTATTCTGCTATTTTCTCCCTTTCTGTTCTGAAAGTTTAAGCTGATGACCTTGCAACTTTTCGTTTGAAAGTAAGGTATGAAGAAGTTCCACAGTGGAGCCATCAAAATTCTAATTATACCTTTTTCTCCAACTCATCTTTAGCCTTGTGATACATCTGCTCATACTGAAACTTCTCTTTCATAGCTACACTAAATCTTTGTTTCAGTGAGTCAATGGAAGCTTTTTTGTCTTCAGCCAGGGCCTTCACCTGAAATAATGAAAGGCCAAAAGCATTGGTTATCAACGCAGAACACTTAAAAATTAGAATAAAATCAGAACTAAGCTTACCTACATTACATAAACATACATAACTATATAAACAATTTTATTGAAGTAACTTTTTCTGAAATTGCAGACCTTAATAAATCTCTGCTGCTGATCCAGTAGACATCACCTTGCACACAATCTGGTTACATAAAGTTTTGACTTGTATTAATTATATAAAAAGGTCTTCATTTGCAGAGCTGTTTGTTCATATATATTTTAGACTTATAGTAATTGCAAAAGGGAGTAAACTACAACTTCCACTAAATTCTTTTGTCAGAGGTAAAAATACAAATCCAAACTCAGCTGTCAAATAAACTCAAATAACTGCCTATATGCTAATAGTCTGTAAAGCTTCTTTGATAATGATTATCCAATGCAGACACTGATTGGGGGTAAAATGAAAAAAAACAATGCTCCTAAAAATCATTCCGCTTTCCTATAGTGCTAATCACAAAGTTTTCCTGACAATATTGAGTAACAGGGAATTTCTTTGATCTTTTGCTGAAGATAATGTAAAATTTATCAAGCTGATTTTCCACGTGGAATAATCAAAAAAATGTATGAAATATGATTCTCTGGAAATGCAATGCTTAAAATAGTCCAAGTACAGCACTAAAGCACATCATTCCAGGCTAAATCTTTTATCTAAAACCAAAACCAGGTATTTTTCTCATGTCATACCTCAGCTCCCTTGCTTACTTATGTTCTCACTTTCTGGCTTTGGATTTCTTAATAACACCTTATCTTTAGAATGGAAGGTTATACAGTAGCTCTCTTTGGAGCTGAAAATGCTGTATGACTGCAAGCAAAAATAGGGCTTGAGATATTCAGAAGCACTTGCATTCTAGACAAACAAAAGCAAACTGGCAGATTGTTTATTTCTATTTTGGGTTCATAAGCTGCATAACCTGACAGACAACCAAACATCATGATCTTTTTCTGGCACTAAAGGCTGAAGTGCAATACATCAGCTGGATAACACAGAAATATGCCAAACCATATACAAGTTCTCTTACCTTCAGCGAAATCATCCTAAAATTTTGCAGGAGAAAATAATTTGCTATAGAAGTCAAGCACTACCTGCACAGTTAGAATTACTTTAAGCTAAGAACTGTGAATCATTCATAACACTACAGTAGAAAATAGATTAACATATTAAAGCATTTAACTACTATAGCCAGGAGAGATGCATGGACTTCATTAGCATATGTCATGTAAAATCGCCCTTGTTTCAGGTCTACTATATTTTATGAACTTACAGTGCATAAAACTAAATCCCACTACTTATAGCATATCCTTGCAACCGTGTGTTCTGAATACTTTAATATCTAATTACACCTATAATGAAAATAAATTAAATTATGCTGAATCCATTCAAGCTATCACCATATACTGATTTCAAATATACAAATTATTGTGGAGGGAATTACACCCTTCAATTAACTGTATGTTGTTTGCTTTAAGCAATATATTGATTTAATATGTATAGTGTGTTGAAATAAATTCTGTAAATCCATCAGCTTCTGTTTTTGTGAAAACTAGGAATAGAAAGAAAGAAGTACCTTTCTCTCAAGACTTTCCAATGTTTCATTTGAAGCTTTCTCATTTTCTTGATTTGCTTTTAGGCGACACCTTAAGTCTTCTATCAAATGTCTTTTCATAGTAAGGTCCCTCTCCAACTGAGAAATTCTGCAGGGGAAGAAACTGGACTGCATATCACTGTTAGAAAATCTGGTTAATTTGCAATTAAAAGGTGTAAAGGCAGTAGACAATCTATCATGCCTATAGCTTTAGAATACTTTTAAAAATAAAAGCTGATGCAGTTCTTGCAATTTACCCTGTTCTCAACTAGTAAACCCAGTTTCAGTGTCTTATTAAACAGACCTATTTCTAAATACGCAATATATTTGTGATTTGCTTTTTGCTTGTCTGAACTGATATCACAATAATTCTTAAACTATTCTCAAAAAAAGGGAAAATAAACCTGCTGAGCCCAAAAATTTAATTAATTAAATTCATTTGATGTCTCAAACAGTCATTCAAACAGTATTTTTTGCAAAATTTTTTTCAAAATAAAGTGAAATGGGGAAGCCTCCTTTAACCCAACTGAGTAAAACACGGAAATAGTTGAAAAAAAACTCTCTCCCCCTGTGTCAGATGAGATAAAACACAAAACCTAGAAATAACATCAGCTTTTGTCAGAAACTTCTCAAAAAAATCCCAAAACTCTCATATACTAAAAAGTAATCTTTGAGAAAAATGTAATCAATGAGAAAATTATGCCTTATACAATGCTTCCACTATGATAACACAAATTAATATTTTAAATATAAACATAAGCAATATCTAAATATGTCCAGATATCTGGATCTTTTTCCAGTGAAAGAAAAATGAATGTTAGTATGCTCAGGAATGCAACACTATTAATACACTCTCAATACCATATTAAAAAAAAAAAAAAAAAAACAGGAAAAGAGAGCATCTAAAAATTTCTTTGATCTATTTCACCTTTACACTCTTACTTTTATTTTGGTTATTATATCTTACAGCTTATGAAAAAACAGTATCTATTTTGTAAAGAAAACATGCCATCCAGTAACTTTTAAATTTAAAATCTTATGATGAAAAAATTCAGTTTCACTTTGAAACAGAAAATAAACAATGAGCACAATTTAACCATTTTAAGAGCTCTCTATTTTCCAAATGAAATTATTTCAGATAAGTAAACTGCATTCTTTCTTTAATTAAAAAAATCAGAAGAGTTAAACTCTCGGGCAGACAAGAAATTCAGATACATTAATAGCTTTTTTATGGTTTATAAAAAAACTATACTGAAGAACAGTATTATATCAGTTACAGTAGGTAGAATAAAGATCTCGGCTGCATACCTGAAAATTTTTGAATTTCTAAATGAATAGCAAACCTTAATCAATTCAAATAGAAACAAATACAACTGTCCTTTTGAACTGTTTTATGAATATAAGAGTAGCTATTTAATCTTATTTAAGCATCTGAACCTTGACATGTCTCTTAGCCCGTAGGCAAAGAATTACTGAATTTGAAAGACTGTGTTTAACAGCGCTGAGGAATTCATCTCGACTTACATCAAGGATAAAATAGCCTACTCCAGAGTCCAAGTTCCGACTTAAGGTATCCTTACTGCCATACAGATACCGTAGCTAGCTAATCATTCATCAGTTTAAAAACCTGAAATTTAAGCATATACTGCCCCAGTTTCAAAAAATACCCGTAACCGTATGCAAGGCTGCAATATAAAGAATACATCGTTCTCTTAAAAATCTAAGAACAGTTAACCTTGTAGCGATTTTACAGCTGCCACTGGGTGGCACCAGACACAATGGATAGAAGAGTGACCATACTTCGCTTGGAGTTCCCGAATCTGTTCTTCTTTTTCCTGGACTTGATTTTTTAGTGACTTAATGGTGGTTGATTGCTTAGTGGCTTCAGTATTCGAATTCTATATTGAAAAATATTAAAATATAAATAAAGTAGACTGAATGTGATCACAGTCAACAGTAAAGTTTGGAAAAAATTATCTGTGTAAATTTCCATGTGTTTTATGAAGGTTCTTTGAAATTAACCGGTAAAAAGAAGCATTCTTACTTTCTAGAAACACTTAAGCAGAATTACATTTCTTGGAAAATATGAGGAAAATCAGTACATTTCCATTGTTATAATAATACATGGTTAATAGATGTTCCCTGGGACACTCGCAAGCACCAATCAGGACCACATTTTCTCTTGCACAGCACGGTCAGAAGAAAAGGTAACTGAAGAGAAGTAAAACTGGATCTCCATTTGAACTTCATCTTCGAATGGTATACTTCTACAGCACAAGGAGTCTACATCTATACTGCACAAGAATGTCCAATAATTCCTTTCATCTTGAGTATTAGGAAATACAAGACAATTTACAAGAGTGGTTGTTTTTATGTCTCCTGTTTTAATGTCTGCTCAAAGCACAAGACAAACACATTTCCATACAGCTGTATGGAAACACAGCAACAAGCAGGTATGATCCTAATTTTCAGGCACATGTCATTCCAGTGAAGGACAAATACACAGTTGTTGGCCATTCCTCATTTGTATATAGTAAGAAAATAAATGCCTCTATTCCTCCATGCAATTACACGTATCATCTACCCAAGATCTAAATTCAGAACAACTGAATCAGTCTACAAAAAAAAAAAAAGAAATTTAACTAAGTAGCCATCTTATCAATCTGAGCATATGCATTGACTGCCATTGCTGAAATGGCAGCTCAAACACACCACATAGAGATATTTCAGAACTCCAAAAGGTGTTGCCAAAAGATACATGTTAAGCATGTTCACAGCATATATGTGTGCCCATATGTATACAGATTCAGCCACTGTACTATAGCTTTTTACTTACTATGTATAAACAAGAAGCAAATAGATCAGAGATGCTGTAAACAAAGATACTTCAGGAGAATTTCTCTGCTCAGTGCAGACTTGTAATGCCTATTAACATTAATGGGAGTATTGTACATAACTCTGTGCACCTCAAGGGGAGTATATATTCTTGTGTGCATAGTTAGATGTAAAATATTGTTCTTAATAACTTGTCTAGTCTATTTACTATTATTATAATGTGAGGTATAACCAGAAAATTGTTAAAATGATGTAAGCTAGCAGAATATTCCTGAGTTTCCTGAGACCTGTTTGTGGAGCTTGAGATCCATTAGCGTAAAGCACAGCACCCAGTTACATGGTTTACACACCAGACATGAACTCGAGTACGTAGGTGGGCCCCTGCACATGTTCGGAGGCAAAGACATATGCTTATGGTATTTTGCTTCCAAACTCACCACCCACACTTAACACATTTCCTCCTATTGGCAAAGATACAAGGAGTCATTACACACAACATAAACAAACACTGCAAAGACTGTGTTAAGGAAAAAAAAAACCTAACAAAATCAGGTACTCGGAGGTTTTGAGCTATAAGGAAAGCTTTTGCTACTTACACATTCAAATATTTAGGAGAGTAACTATGTGTCTCCTTTTTAAGTCAGCTGGAGAGCCTGGAACAATAATTGACAACCCTTTGCCAAATTCTTTTGCTAAAAATGACTTGCAGGACTTAAACCAGACTTAAATGAAGTTAAGAATTTTAGAAACTTGATTTAAGTAGTTTTTGAGGCCCTGATATTCAAAACTCTCCTCCAATTCAGAAACCAGTGAATTTACTCTACTACTTATCATTTGGGGTCACAGACTATCTCCATCCTAAATATAGTTTTGCATACATGATTTATTTTTTCATTAAAAATTTAATATATCTTTAAGAAGGAATTATAAGTCATGCTAGTATTTTTGATATCAGATTTATATATGCTTGCTAAATGTTTCTTCTGCTGGAGAAACAAAAAAACCTTTGATTTTTCAGCAATTTATTTTGCTGTTCACATTTGGCAGACAAATAGAGTAGGCTTCTAGCATGGGTGTTACTCTTAAGCTATTTAAAAAAATAAATCCAATTTTTTTTATTTTTCCTACTTGCATAGATCAATTGACTGCTAGGTTTCTGGATAATGAAGATACTCATCTAAAAGGTACAACCCTAATCAACAGAAATTACCACTCACCAGCAACAGAAGCAGATTAGTCAATCCCAAATCTAAAAACAATACTCAGGAAGACAGTGTGTATGGTTTTAAGACCTCTTTCTCATAATTAAAGTAGATCAATTTATGTGCCTTTTCATGGCTACTCCCTGCTGGCCTCATCTCTTTATCAGTGTGACCTACCTTTACTAATCCCTGAATTTAGATGTTATGCATCCAGTGTGCAATAGCCAAGATCTGTAATACCATGATTACCATCAAGAACGAAGAGGTCTGAGCATTACCCACATCTTGTGTGCTAGCACAGCCAATTCAGCATTTAGAGTCAGCTATGCTGACCGTGTAGCACAGCTTTTTCTCCTAGCTGATCCTTTGGCAGATCCTTTGGCTACTGTGGAGTTTTTTCTAGCAGCACGAAGCTGTACCATTTTGACCTTTTCTCTTTCCTCTACTATTTAACAGAAAACAATGGGAAAAAACAACTTTAAGACATTCTGTTGCAAATATATTTCCTCCAGTGAGAAGAGAAGAATTAATACGTTTGAGCCAGGCCACCTGCTGAGAAAGCTTTCAGAACAACACAGTCCAGTATCTACATCATTCACATGCAACAGAATCACTGGAGACTGAAAAACAAAATCATCGATAAGTCAGTATTTCCATACCAGCTAATCTACAAAAATAGAAATTAAAAAAAAAAAAAAGTCCCTTTGAAGACAAAGACAGTAGTAACACACACACAACAGTACTGCCCCATTAGCTCAAATTCTCTGCTCCCCTTTCACAGACAGCTATTGCTTTTCTCCTTTTGAAAGGAAGAAAGGAATCAACTGAATTCTCATCAAACTAATTCCACAGCACCTTCCAACAAGATGTACTTTATCAGTGTGCAAAAACCCAGCAAGGCTCCTTCTCTGGCCTATTTGATCTGCAGAAATTGTTTTAATTGTAAAATTTAGTTCTGTCTGTGACTACATTTCTACTTACCATCAAAGGCAATCTAACACCTAAGCTGCTAATCATTGGCTACGATATACAAATGTTAGCATATGTGAGTATACGTATGTCTGCTTGACCCAGTTATGAACTACTGCTCATACGAATTATCCTCAGCACTAGATAATCTGTTCTGTCACCTTTAGTTTGCACTGCAGCTGTTTCATCTCTAAATCAATGTTCTTTGAAGGAGCTGTTGTGGCTTCACTCTTGCCAGCAGTTTGAGACAGATGTTCTCTCAACTTTAATTTTCCTTGTAAATTCTCCTTCTCCTGTTGCCACTTGGCCAGGTTGGAGGTCAACACCTGTTTTACAAAGAGAATAAACAATCACAGTTTCATCTTAAAGATATTTCTGCTTGATCATATGAGATGCTTCTCCAGTTCAGCATTCAAGAGGAACAAAACAGTATATATTATCCGTAATTACATTGTGTAGCTGTTGGTTGAATTCTCTAGTACAGGCAAAGATCAAATCCAGCAGGAAAAAGAAGTCTATGACCATTAAAAACAAGCAATTTTTTTGGGGAGGGCAAAATAAATCAATTTTGACTGAATATGTCACTGTTTTAACTGTGACAAACAAAAATTATCATACAAAACTGTAACAGCAGTTACTGTTGAAACCTGTTTACCTACAGCCCCTCTGGAATTCAGCAATTTTTTTTACACAGAGCATAAAGAAATAACACGAAGTCTCAGACACCAGTGTGAATTAAGGGTGGTTAAATGTCAAATCTGTTATAATGGTGACCACTGTAAGCTCACTTGAATTGCTGTGTTGACAACTGCTATAAAGCATACACCCTTCTCTTGGCTTTCGTTTTGGTATTTGTAGGGCTTGTAGAGGTTAAAGCAAAGTGGACCAGCTGCACTAAACATCTCCTGGTTGGCTGGTCTTTACCTATGTGTTATTTCATCCCTTTCAATATATGCACCATAGCCAGAGAACCACATATTCCATAACCTTGACTCTAGGGCTGAAGTACTTAAGTGGTAAAAGACAAGCTGGAGCAGGACAGGATAACAGATGTTAGTTGTTTATTCCACTGGGTAGGTCTTACCACCCTATACTGCAGCCAAAATGCTTCTCACTTAGCAACATAAATGCAAAGTCCAATTAGCAGACAAGCCTTATTAGGGATTTAGTTCAAATAAATATCATGCAAACAAACTCTCAGTCTTGTTGCACTTGACTGACAACCAACAAGACTTATTCAGTCTTTGTACCAATATATTTCAAATTACTCCTTATAGAAGTAATGTTTTAAATAATTGCTTTAATTTAAATAATATTGAATGTTGTTCTGCAAAAAGTGGAACTGAAATAATGTCCATGCTAGTGATTAACTTTCACAAAACTGTAGTCAGCTGAAAGCCAACAATGGCCTAACAGCTCTCTGCTCCTTAAAAGGGTTATTAAAGTGATATCTTCTTATTTCAAATAAGACTGTAATATAGTACCTTAACATAAGAAACAATTGTACGAAATTGTAGTGAAATACCTCAAAGTGCAAAAAACCCCTTACTTTGTGAAGAATCCTGATCAGAATCCTGGGAAGGTACATGACAGCTTGAAATAGCTAAATGTGTGCCTGATTATATGCTGGTGCCAGACAAAATACCCAAACGAAAAAAACCCAAACCACAGAAACATACAAAAAACCCCCAAACCCAATAAAACACAAAAAAACCCACCCCAAAAAATAAATTAAAAACCCAAAAAAAGGAGAAAGTTAGGGAGAGTATTCTCTTTTCAAGCAGTTTATTATTTAACTTACTAATTAGATTTTATAAAGCTTGATGTTATTAGAAAAAAAAATCATATATATGTGTTTTTATAAACATACACTCCCATGACAATAATCTGATGATCATATATATACACAGATAAAAGAGAGAGCCATTTACTCCCATTATGAATATGAAAAGAATTCTTGTAGATTTTGCATTAGCCTAAAAAAATATCATGGGTACAAGGTAAATTCATCTGGTATTTAAAGTTAAAACACTGAAGTATTTATTTCATATTCACTAAGAGCACTTATTAAAGTCAGTGGGCATTTTACTTATGTATCTGAGGTAAGTAATGTTCTTAGTGAAAGGGTTAATCTTTCCATCCCCTTCTGTGTCAGCTGTCATTATTAAACAAGAGATAGATACTGTATTTTCTAATTGACTGTTCTTTAATCTGATATATTAGTCTCATAATTAATACATTTGCAGAGTAAAAGACAAAATGAGGGCTATTTCAATAAGCAAAACCAGTAGCAGTACAGAAGGACATAGTATAGAAAAATATGAGGGTTATGTTAATTTGTCCAGTATAACCAATATTTCTACATGCAGAATTTCATGATTCAGTGTCTCTATAATAAATTATTCATAAAAAGAAAAGCAAGGAAAAAAAAAATCATAGCTAGATCAATATCTCTGTTCAAAATTAGAAATGCCCCCATATCTGCCCAAGATAGCTCATGACTCTCAGAAGTTTCTTACGCTACTGCTGCAGACAATATGCATCAGTTCTAAAATGTCATGAATTGCACTGGCCACATCCTCAAAAATTACAGCAAATACATTCAAAAAGAAAAGGTCATCATGGGACCGTTGCTAAAGATGACAGTTGGTTATAGAAACTGCTCAAGGAGGTAGAAAAAAAGAATTTGAAGTAAGAATCTACATAAATTCAGAAACAGCAAAAGAACTACAGGGATAAAGTGAAAGTAGCATATCATGTACAAGACCCCCAACTTGCAAAAGCAGACAGGCACGCAATTGCAATCAGAGATTTCAAAGAAGTCATCTCTTAATACTTCTGTAGACATTGTACATGTACTGCAGGACTGGTAATTCGACTGCATTACTCTTCTATTTTTAATCTATTGAACAGTTACGTGAAAATCCTGTGTAAATCCATGTGGGATGTAAAAAACAGCCCCCTTGCCCTATAGAGATATTTATGCCTAAAAGATATTCCTTGCATTTACTTAAGAAATAAGTTCATTACCCTAGTGTTCCTCCCCTCTCCCTATATTTTAGGTCAAGTTTTTTATTATTTTTTCTTTTTTAGACACAATGAAAGTTTTGTGTGTATGCTACCATGCACACAAATCCTGAATGACAGAGTAAAAAGAATTTACTGCAGGGGAAGAGGTCACCAGGATGAAAGGTAGAAGAATCTTAAACATCAGCTAGACCAGATGTTGGTAAAGGCAGCCTACCGCTGTTCCCCTATGATGCAGCGGCCTTTGTCTGCTGCACCTCCTCCAGAGTGTTTTTGGCTTAACAGATGTTTATGGGTTCAATATTTTAACATCCATCTATCTTAATCTCCTTGCTCCTGGTATACCCATGACACTCTGCTCTGCTGTTCACAAAGGAGTAGTGATGAAACCTCAGTTTCTATGTAGTCAGTATAAAACTTGGAGTGACTCAGCAAGGCTTTTTACCCTCTGCTCAGAAAGACAGCTGTGTGGAAGGCCCAATGGGTTAACACAGGAAGTTCCTGGAATGGCCTATTGTTCCGTGGCATCACAATCACTCCGTAAGGGGTTTTGAGCTCATTTTACAGAAGTGACTATTCTACCGCAACTGGCATGTATGAACATTTCTGTTGGAAGCAGCTGATACTGTACTGCTACTGAAGCCACACAATCCCATACATTTATATTTGCAAAATATATTATTTAAAGAATTATGAAACAGGACGGAAATCAAGCATTCTTGACATATTTCTTAAGCAGTGACATAATCCTTTTCTATTAGTAATTTGATAAACCAGCTAAAGATAATATACTCTGATGTGTAAAAATCCCATTTGCTATGAAGCTTCCCACCCTAAAATCCTGGCAGATGAAAACATTTCTATGTCTGTAAGAAAATTGAAGTTAACACACTCATTTTTCTTTTCTCTAAAAAACCTTGCTACAGTAGGTAATAAAATACATTTGCTGTGTGAATAGCTCCTATACAAAGTTCTATTTTAGAATTTAACACTGCTTCTATAAATGTTTTATATAGAACAGTATTTTCCCACAGTTTCAGCTTGATCATGAAAAACACACAACTTAAAAAACAAGTGCAGTACTTGTTGCACACATAAAACATAAAAGAACTTTTCAAAGCATGCTTGCAGGCAGACAGTTAGGTCTTTACGGTTTTACTCACTATCAAGTATTATTATAACATAATGATAAACCTATTTACAATATCCAAGACAAATTTATTGTGTTAATCCCACTAAACTTGACCCTTTTGCATTCTCTTGAATCAAAACCTGGCAGTGCCTGATGGGTCATAGAAAAAAAAAAAAGCTAAAATTAATAAAGATGGTATGTAGCTATCTGAAAAGATATATACCAGACTAAAAAGCTGTGCTGAATACTTAATGTGATCATATAGAGAAAAGGCAAATAACTTCAAATCCTCAATCAAAGTTCTTTTCATGCAAGTGCTGTAAGTCGTTGATTACTTAGTATTCTAGACATAAAGACAAAATATCAAACAGAAGTCTTTGGTGACTTAATATCCCATCCCTAAATTGAAACAAAGACCCCCCAAAAGCAAGACAAACTTCTAAAATGTAGAAATTATTTAGAATTATTCATTCTTTTGAAATTTTAGTAAAATCTACAGAATCATTTAGTTGTAATTTTTTTCAGCCAAATGCAGTTATCAGGAGCTGACTATTTCACAAAATGTCAAATAAATGAAGGTAATATAGAGGACTTTTTGCCAGTGCTTTAGCTAGTTGTAAGACTTCAGTAGCCTTTAGAGACCATTAAGTACCCTTTGGCTAATTGGCCAATGGTAGATTAATCCTCTTTTTATTCTAGCAGCACTATTTTAACACCCTTTGCACTCTGTCAGTGTAGTAGCTGAATGACAAAATAATATTGTGCATGAATAATAAGCAGAAAAGTTAAATTAACATTTCATGTTTCACATGCCATACCTATGTGTCAGGGAAAAGAACCCTCTTTTAAAGCCACTGACATTCAACTTTTTTAAACAATTTTGTGTTGACACCTTACTGAAGTGAATCTTCCTAATTACTGCTAATTGCCTATCAAGGAAAAAAAAAATCTTTCCTTGAAGTGCAGTTGTCTAGTATAGATGAACACAGCTCCAAAGTGCATAGTAAAGACAGGCATGACACTTGAGGTGTGCTACATTATTATGAGGTCATACTAGATATGGTTTGCAATGAACAAAGCAGCTTTTAAGGATGTTTTAGGTACTGAAAATGTCAATCTCTCATGAAGTGTTTAAATTAGTTCCCAGAAGAGAAATACAGACATTAACCAGCAGATAAGAGGTATATTTCTCATCTCAGGTATTTTACTAAAGAAAAACATTTGTCCTATTGATAGTGGTAAAACAATTGCAGTTCATCTGCTTTATAAAAGCAATGTTTACATTGGAATGGCCCTTTCACACCTACAAATTATAAATTCAGCTATTATTGGAAAAACATTTGTAATCACTAACAAAGACTCCTAGACTCATAGATTTTGAGTGTCTTAAACATGTGCTACTACTGACCAATCATCTTTTATAAAGGGCTATTTACTGCATAACACTTCATAAACAAAGGTTTTACCTGTAATTTTAATTCAAGTACTTATAGTTAATCTACAGCTAAATTTATTCTACAACTTATAAAAGCTTAGTATTGCAATACCTGGCCACAGCAGTTCATTAAATAGTAGAAAAAGAAAATCAATGGAATCAGTCCAGACAGGTCCTTTTTGAATTTTGGTTTGTTCTTCTCTTTGTTGTAAATACTAGTAATATCACATAGATCAAGAGCAGAAAACATAAATATATTTTAGAGAAACACACAACACTCATATATAAACAAATTCACTAATATATTCTGGGCCCAATTCTCCAAGAAATTATCTGCTCCTATAACAACAGACATGTCTGAGTACAGAACTGTGCATTGTGCAACTAATGATTCTTCAAATAAATTATAGGAAATAATACAAATCATATTTTTTAACATAGTGAAAATGCTTCTGAAACATGTCATCTGTATAATGATTACACCAATTCAAAGATAAATGTTTTGTCCTGCAGCAATTCTATTTTAGCCTTTGTTTTCTACCACTTTCATTTCATGTCTCTGTACAAGTAAACATTGCTGTATCCCATGCCTAATTTCTATACATATTAAGAACACTATCTTGCTTTCATACTAAAGCAGCTGCTGCACTCCATCTGTCCTTGCAAATTTCAAAGGAATATAAGGACTGTTAACTATTTATTCAACAGTACTTACACAAGTAGTTTCATAATGATCACTTATATGATCACAACTATGTGATTTAATTATGTTAGTGATTGATTTTCCAATATGGAGATATAAACCTACAAAATATACAGTGTGCAGGACATTGTCTGCAAGGCCTTAATATTTCCAGAGAAAAAATTACAGAACTTGAAGAAATCAATATTAAAAATAAAAATACTCAGTATTTCAGCATATACTATCTTATATATTTGAACTTATTCAAAGTATTAATACCTACTAGACATAACACAGTACATTAAAATGTTTTACTACAAATAAATTAAAAATTAAAATATAACTGGGGACATTTCATGACACTTTGTCCCATTTGAAAATATCTGAGTATTACGGCAAGCCAGTTGTGAAGATGTCACTGAAGTTCAAAACCAATGTTTTCATGTACCCACCACTGCTATTTAAATAAATACTAGTATTCCAACACCTAACATGCCTATGCACATTAAGTATTATATATACAAGAAAAGACTTCCAGCTGATGCATAAAATTTGCCCCAAGATTTCCATGGTTGTATACTTGCTAGGGAATTTTCAACATAAGACATGGTATCCAGGCAATCTTTTGTAGTTAGGACCAGGTTTTACTGCATGATTTTTTTTTTCAGGACTGCACAGTATTTATCTGATTTTCACCAAACATGAGAGTTGGGGCAAACTCATAAAGCTTGAAATTTGAATTTTTCATCTAGGGTCAGGGATAGTGCTTGCCATATTCCCCCTGCTTAATCTTAACACATCTAAGCACTGCAAATGAACTACTTGCATGAGAGCCAGTCAGGGAATTTCACAATCCCTACAACTCATTACAAATTTAACAGCAGCAATACTAAGTATTCATATGTTTCAGATAACACATACAAATATGCTGCACTAAAACTCATTGGGGGAAAAAATTAATAATGCTTCCATCTGTTTTCCGTATAACTCACATAAAATAGAGAGTAACCAAAATGAAAATGCTATTTTAAAGACCGTGTTTAAACTTTCTTCTGATTTACCCACTTAGTTCCAAAGCATACAGCTTTATATCTTTAAAAAATAAAGTTATTTTTAAAAGAATATATAAGAAAAAAAGAAACAAAAACCTGAAAAAATGGTGAAATATTAATTTAAACTCTCCTGATTTCCATCTGTTTTAGAGAGTGAACCATTTTCTACCGAAATATTTCTGCATCTCAAATGTGAGTGGGCAGGAAATGTGTGCTTGTAGGGAAAGCTGTTCCATCTCCCATATTACTCTTTATGTATTATTTTCCTTTGCTTAAATTTCAGATTTTCAACTGTTAAAGACCACTGTCCTCCAACTTACTTTGAGGAAGTGATGTAACTATTTTAAAATAAAAATTACTAAAATGTATGTAGGCTATAGGCATTCTCAGAAGTTGGTTACAATATTTAAGGAACAAAATTTATAAAGATAGCTCTATGTTTAATTTTGTTCAATTATTTCAGCATCTCATTTGTAGCCACTTCAGATATCAACAAAAGCTGAAAAAATATCCTCAGAAGGTTCCCTCATTGGTTTTTATGCAGACAGCTGTGTAAAAGCAAAACATTTTAGATATAAACTGTATTAACAAACTTAGGTAATGGAAAAGTTCTATGTTCTCATAGAGAATGAAAAATAAACAAGAAAGAATTGCAGGGAAAAAAGCCATTAAATATCTGGAAGGAATTTTTCTAGACACATTAAGGTGATATTATATAAATATTTATTTATTATTTAAATTTCTATAAAAGAAAACAAAGATATTGCTAGCCACTTCTGAGAGGTATGAGAAAGCTGATGACAGACATTGTGGCAAGGATGCAAAGACAGGAATATTTTTCAAAATAATGAACTGCATTTAAAAATCACCACTAAAACGTACTTCATATAAATTAAATTGGTAATTCATCCCTGGATTCTTGTAAATGAACCCCCACAGTCTTATCTTTAATTTGTAATTTATGTTATCATTGGAACCCTTGCTAAAATTACAGGCATAAATGAACAGTTTAGGGTAAAATACTCTTTATATTACTATATCATTTATATACTATTTATATTATATTTATTTAATATCTGATGAGACCATCACAAGAGAAAGCCATGTTTTCAGTCTAATGTATAAAGCGAAATACACTTTCCCTTTAGAATGATTATCATCAATATTATGACTCACTTGGGCAATTTATTATTTTCACATACATGAACAGTTTGAGGACAACACTGCAATTCCAAATCCCAGCTTGAGCTGCAGGTCTTTAGTAGCTCTCTCCTTTCTCTTCTGCTTGCTTCATCAAGGTAAGAGTATAGACAAAATCACCCATTTTGTGTAAACAATACCCTAAATTGTGTACACAATACCCTAAAGACCACAGGACTACCTTTCAATCCAAAAATAAAGAGAACACTGTGCTCAGTTCAGCCACCGAAGAGTAGATGCTTTTTCAGTGCCTGTGAATCTTGTGAGATGTGCTATGGCTACAGCCAGTCATACAGTCTCCACTGACGAGAAAGGAAGGAACTGAAGCTCTTGGCACAGTAGGCATCAAGAGTAAAATGGAGTGATGCAAAATAAACCTGAATATGACACAAGCTAAGGGAACGTAGCTTGACTCCCTCATTAACTCCCAATTAAACCTTAATAGAGCAAATCAGACTGTGCAAAACATTAGTAAGAAAGCAGAAAAATTCTTCTAGCTTCTCTAGCAGTTACGGAGTCCATGAGATTCAGGCACTTCAGGTAAACAAGGTATTTGTCAAAACCAAAAAATTCTTCCCTTGGGTTACAAGGACAGTAAGAGTGCCTGACTTTGGTAGGGACGCCATAGAATCCTAGGAACCAGCACTCATTGTCTGCAACAATGGGGAGTTTAAGGTAGGGGATAATTAAGACAATCTCAAAGACGAAAAGCTGTAGATAAATTTTTTTTAAAAGTAATCTCAGGTGTAGTTCCCTTGTCTCAGAGGCGTCTTAGTTGCAACACTTTATTTTTTTACTAGTGTTGAAGATGCCTTAGTTCTTGACTCCCATTCCTTTATGCCTAGAAAGTCCAACTTCCCCCCGCCCCCCCCAACCAAACAACAACAACAACAACAACAACTTTAAGAAGGTTCGTGCATCATCTTTGGTAAAGTGCTAAGAATGGCTTGTACTCCTGGATATAGATGTACGTTTTGAGGTTTCTTCCTGTAGTGGAAGGCAGTAGCCAGGGCAATAGAGCACCAGTATTAACTTTGAACACATAAGTTGAAACAGGGAATTGTGGGAATTAGAAAATTGGAGTAAGATGCAAGCTCTAACAAAAATGCCAATTCCCTTTGTGCAATATAATTTAGACAAAGAAATCTAACTGTGTGACAGGTAAGAAAATAGGGCCAAACAAGAAACTGGTGCTTTGCAGACCTATCAGTGCTGGTGATGGTGACCATTCCTCTTCTGAAATCCAAAGGAGTCCAAAAGAACTGTTCCCAAAGGACAAGATGTGGGAGCTGTTATGGTCCTCCTTTCTGATCACTGATAAGCCTTACTAGAAACCAAAGAGTAATAAAATGCATGGAGGAAAAGGAGAACTTGGAGTCCAAGGAGTAAGACTTTTAAAGGACTAGCTTCTAGATCGATTGTTCAAACTCATCCCTATTAAGACATCTTTCCTTTGCTAGTTATCTTAACAGAAAGACCTTCGATTTGAGAATGAGGACAAAAAAAAATTTATTGCTAAATGAGAAAGGTAATGATGTCAAGAATACATTAAACATAGTACATGGACAAAACAGTATAAGCAAATTATTCCTGAAAATTTTGGTATAAATGCAGAGAAGATTCTCCTGGCAGCATTCTTCAGTGTCCTCAGAGAGAAAATTTACGTTATGTATAAGTGGTCCTTCTTGAAAAATTAAATCCATTCTCTTTAAAGGATATGGAAGCACAAACTGACCACTAATTTTAAATAGTCTTTTATGTGTGGAAGGGTGGGTATTACAATCCCTCAGTCTTTACCATTAATCTGTTATTATTTTATAGATTTTATTAATTACAGACCTTCAGTCTTTCCTCACTCTTGTTATGTTCAAAACTTACTAAAATTCTTGTTCCTTTCTTCCAATACATGTTTTGTGTGTGGTGCCAAACCAAGGTGCAATATTACACAGAGTGCCTTGACATTGCTAAGTAGAAGAAGAAATGTCCTCTGTGAAATTCTCTGTAAAAAATAATGCCTGACAAGCAAGCAATGGTTCTGCTATGAAGAGCAGTAGTTTGACAAGCCCGTGGCCTTCATGCTATGAAGCACCATCTTTGTGTTCCTAAGAAACACACACTGGTATTTGTTCAGCCTGCGGATCTTTGCAAAATAAACACACATATCCACAAGACAAAAGAAATCCCACAAACCAAAACAAAACCCTGAGCAAACAAAAAAGCCGCAACCCAATCCAAAAACCAACCAACTACTATTTTGATTTTTCCCACAACTTACTGAGTTTTACCTGATGGTGGATATCACATTTGGCAATCTTGTAAAGGGAGGGATAACATGTAAAAATTAAGGCTTCATATATGCAAATACTTTTTTCATGATCAACAACAACTTATCCCCTCTAGGTTTACTGTTTATGTACAAGTGTTGGAAGAACATTTGAAAAAGTAGATATCAAGAACATTTCTGTGGTCATTTACAAGTAGTGTTTCAATTAAGTCTTGATTTTGTCTTGTGGGATTCAAACTACAGAAATTATTTTAGAAAAATAAAAGAAAATCCTCGCTAGCTTTGGAAAAAAATCCCAAGACAGCCTAACTCAGAACTTTCACTTCAATAAAACCTGTTTCTTCTCACTTTAACTAACAACTGATTTTTAAAATAAATACAAGGAGGCTTTTTAAAAGATTTTAATGTTTAAAATTGAAAAATATTTGTAATTTTTTTTTTCTTTTCCTTCATGGCTAACTTTAAAATTGTTACTATTATAGCTGTTTTAGAAAGAAAAAGTGAAAATTAAGAATTGCAGCTTTTTGTGTATTTTTTATACCTGAAAACAATTTTTTAAACTGAAACGCCACCTATAAAAATGTCTGGAAAAGTGACACTTGACCCTTTACAAATAGAGAAATAGTACATGGAAGTTTTCATTTTTATTATACACCCTAGCTCTACCCAGTACTTTTTAAATGACCGGCTTTTGATACTAGCAAAAAATGTGCAGCCTTTCTCAATCATATTTATAAAGAAAGAAAATATGTAATTATCAATATTATGACAGTTTTATCTGTAGAGACTGTCACACAACCTTTCTGATCACTATTACTTAATGAGATCTTACTGACAAACATGAATTGCCACATATCTCTATCTGTGAAATAAAGCAAGAAAAGTTAAATTTCTTTAGAAAATTTAAGCAGAGTCTCCTGCTTGCAGCTGTACAGGAATCATTTGTTTGCTACAAAGAAAACAAAAATTACACACTTACAGTGCTTAGATCACTTTTGCTAACTGCAAACCTTGTTCTCCCTAGTGACTTAAAAACCTGAAAAAACCAGCAGTATGACTACACTGTACAGGGTGTTCCTAGTGATAATCATACTTTCTTCAACACCTAATACAAAACACAGACATTGTTTTAACAAATACCACTTGGCTGACCTAGAAGATGGGATGAAGGAATAAGAGAGTCACGTCCAATTCCTCATGGATTCTCAGCCTGAATCCTGGATTTTGCACAGTTTACCTTACGAACATGATCCGAGTGACATTTCACAAATTCCTGGATAAATGTTGCTACACTCTGCCAGCAGAGAGACTGGCTGTGTCATGCACAGATCAATAATAGCACTGTGTTTCATCAGCCTCAAAATCAAAAGTGCTTCATCTGGCAAAAGCCATGGCCCTTGAGGATCTGACATATCTAAAATGAATACTGTACACATGATGTCTACTACAAAAGCTGCAAGTGTAAAGACAAGTCATGATAAAAAGTTGAGTATATGTAAATAGGAAAATATGTATTTGTATATATAAAGAGGTTTTTAACTCCTATTTATGAAGAGTGTCACAAATACCACAAAGCAGCAGCCGAATAACAGAAATGAAACTAAACTTTTATGACGCTTGGCAGAAATATAAAAACACAGGAAAATCCAATATTCACAATCTTTGGAGGAATTCTGAAGAAGATAAAAGGACATTTTGAATTGTACACAGTAATATCTGAGACAGTGGGCTGCAATAAAATGCATTCTAAGCTATACATAATGCCTTCTGATCAAAATTATGTTAATTGAAAATATTATTTTATCTTATTCAGAGTAACTACTCAAAGTAGAAATCTTAGGACTGTCAGTCATCATATACTGCCTGAAGTTTCAGTCCTCGGTGTAGGCTTTCCTAAAGAAACAAAAGAAATTCATGTCTCCTACCACTTACACTTCCTCGTATCTAACCAAGTCTTTTGGTGACAGAGCTTGTAAAATTTTCAAATAAGTGCAGCACCCGTAGATTTTTAATTGAAATTATTTTTTATTATAATGCCTCTCCGTCATTTTTCTCATAGTAAATTCAGTTTTCTTTTTTTTTCTGACGAAGTTTATATTGCAAACAATACTTTGAAAAGTTAAGTATTTTTACTCTTTTGAAGCCAAGCCTTTAACAAAATATCTCAGCTTGAGTACTTTATCAAGATTTTGACTAAAAAAAAAAAAAAAAAGATTATCTCTGTGCCCCCAACTAAAATGAAAAGCTTTTTCCTCAAAAAATGTCATGACTAACTCACTAAAAACATGTTTCCTTGTGCTCAATCCTCCTGGTAGAATATGAAATAAATATTTAAAAAATCATGATTTATCTTTTCTTTTCTGCATTTTCCATACCAAGTTACATACTACCTAAATTAAATAGCTTTAATCTTCTCCTAGCTCTGCAATCGGCAATGTTTAAAGGGTTTTACAGGACTAACATTTCTGTGTACATTATACACAAAAGCCATCTTTCCTTCTCTGCATATCTTCTGCTTAAGCCTAATGCTCTTTAAATGCTCCTGTTGCACACCGTGGAACAGGCATTTATTTTGGGTTACTTCTTTAATTTCAACATCCATCTTCCCTGTGCCATGGCTTTATATATGTATGTCTTCAGTGGTGATGGCTTCTTCCTCTGCCTTAGAATTTCTTTTCCTTATTACCTGACGTTTGAACGCTATCATAGCACTCCTGCTTGGCTTCAGGTAGATCCTTAAAAACAAGTGATTTATCTTAAATTTATCATCCATCTCTTTTCCACAGCACTAAACTCATTTTAGCATTAATTACAAAAATACTGTTGCTCAGCTGAGCTCTACAATGTAAATGCACTTCTTCAATCAGTTCTTCAGGTGAGTGAACAGTGTTAGTGAAATTGAGAATTTACCTTCCTGTTCATACTTCCTTTTAATTCAGCACACGCTATCAAACAAATCTTCTCTCTTCCTGTTTCTTTTTCATGCATCCTAAAGACCCAATATTTTTTTTATTCCTTTAAGAAAGAATCTGCCCACTGCTAACCACAAGCAGATGATTTCTCTCTATTCCTTCCTTTTTAGATTAGTTGGCCAATATCATTGCAGTTGTCTGACTCCAACTGGCAATGGTCAATTACAGTCACCAAAAAATTACAGATCTCATATCTGGTATGTTTCTACCTTTGATATTTTTTCAATCTTCCTTTGCTAGACAGAGGACTCTACAAGACTTCTTTTTCTTAGATATTTAAACTTGAGTTACCTGTTAATCTGCTTTCTGAAAACCTCACAGTGTTCTCTGCAACAATGTATTTTCAAATCCTCCTCTTAAGTCTTCAAATGTTTTTTACTTCCTTTAATTTCTTTCTTGGATTCTGTGTATTAGAACTACACACAGTATTCTAAGATCAGCCAAATCATGCCAGTGAAAGAAAAAATATTCTTTCTGCTCCTCTTGTACAGACTCCAGTTTCTATATTCGAGGATAGTACTTTTTAAAATGGCAATGGGAGTTCATGCTCAGCATTACCTCCTAGGACTCTCATTTTTCTTTAGAGCCCCTGGTTCCCGGGAGACAGGTATTCAGCCTCACTCAGCGTGAAACTCGAGCAATGTATTGCTTTTCATTATGATGTAATGATTTGCTCATTAAAAACACCATGAGATCATAACGATCCATACTTTTCAATCAAACTCTGGTGGATGACTGAAAGCTTAAGAGCAGTTGTCAATGACTGAAGATATCCTATTGCACTGGCTTGGATTTTTTACATTGCCACTAATTTTTAAAAAATGATTGAAAGATTTTACTTCTAAAACCAACAGCAAAAAGACAGTCATTTATTTTATAGTATATCCAGATAGAATAGATATGTAAGGTGTAAACCATTATCTTGGTGAAAAAAATAATGTTATCATTCATGTGAGGGATCAACTGAAAAATTAATTTCATGGTACGTGAGATTCTGAGCCAGTGAAAATGATTAAGTGGTACTTATATGCACCAATTTAACCTTAAGGCATGAATTGAGACATTGAGTCTACACTGTGTTCCATGTAGCAGTGCTTAGCTCCAATCCAAATACTAAATAAAACCATGTATGATGAAGACAATTTTTGAGATTTTATTTCATATTTACATTTCAATAAGTGATGACTGTTGCACAGAGGCACACAACAAAAATGAGTGAATGTGCTTATAAAACTTCTGATACTTTGAAGTCATAGAGCTATTTTTGTAATCCCATGAACCTACTCATCCAACTTCTCAAAAAATGCAACTTTTCAAATAAAGAACTGTCTCTTACCAATTCCCCTAGTCCACGTACGTACCTTGCTAACCATACTAAGCATTCTCCTCCACCAGTCTTATGCTCTGTATCTTTACTGTGAGAAAAATTTATTTACCACATTAGGACAGGAGCAAAGGAAAGCAGAAGTCAGGTAGAAGAGTCTTTTAGGAGAGTGCAGGAGAATCAACTCACTTAATGCTCACACTACAAAATTATCTCTCCAGTTTCTCATGAGTCTTGAAAACTTTTCCCAAGAACACAATCAGGAAAACATTTATCTAGGCTGGGAAAGAGAGAAAAGAGTGACTCTTAGGTAAAAATCCATCACAAAAATGCAGCAAAGAGACTTGAAACTTCCAAGGGAGGATATATGGCTGATGGAAACCCAAAGCAGCTATTTCTTGCATGTTATTTCGCAGTCTATGAGAATACTAAATCACAGAATATTAAAAAAAAATTGCGGCTACATCCTCCGTTGTTTCTCCTTCTCCAAAAGTTGAAAACAAAAAGGAACCTCTCACTATAGAGAGATCTATATGCAAGATTAGAGCCAATAAAAATTTTAACACAATAAGTAGGATGCCTTGAAATTTCCTTGAACTCAGTGGAAATAAGAACATGGATAAAGGGGTTAGTAAATCACTTTCATAGTTAACAGTAGTAGTAACTAAAAATGAATAATTCATGGACTGCTCTGGTGAACAAGCCTAAGAGTACTGGTCCAATTGCAATGCAAACCGGTTTTCTCTGACAATCGGTTAGAAAATCTAATCTGCTAGATCTGAAATGTAATCTCTTGGCAACATATGAATAATTATTCCCAAATCAGTGAACTTCTTTGTGTGAGATTTAATGGTGAATAAATATCCTCTAACAAAACCATGTATTATCCATAAAACTTTATATAGTAGAGAAGGTTCAAGAATCCAGTGTAGTTTTATGCTTAACTTTCATTAATGAGCAGATCACAGTGAATTCAATTAAGATACTCCTGTGAACACAAAAGGAAATCCTATGATGATAGTATATGTTGAGCTTTTCCAGGTCTCAAGTTGTATCTCATTCAGGAAATTTTTTACAGGAAAGAAATGAAAATTGAGTTCTGTTGTGGTTCATAGTGTTTTTTCCAATAGTAAGGTAAGAGTCAATGCAAAGGAAAGCTTGATCAAATCACAGGGAAGGCGAAGAAAAGTAAGCTCATATCACATGGAATTAGTAATATAAAAATTACAGGATTGTATCTTCTGGATGTTATTTCAATATATATATAAAAGTATGTCATCATCTAAATGTCTGTTTCATTACTATATTAAACTATTGGACATAAATATATTAGATATACTTAAGATACGTGTACAACCTCTATTTGTAACATTACAATAACATGCTAATTCTTTCAACACAGGTTCTTTCTTCTAATATAGAAGAATGCTTTTTAGGATTTCTACATGATACAGCAATATAAATTATACTGATTGTAATCATATTCTCTGAACTTCACGTAGTTTTCACAATTTTTAATTCATAATACGTTTTTCTAGAATTTACCTATCTCTAAGTTATTTCATTTTGAGAGGAGTGTAAGTCTAGTAGTCCTAGTTCATACCAACTGCTCTTTTTAATTTATGAATGAGACTCATTTCCTACATGCAAAGTACTTCAGATGTTGCTCATCAATAATGCAACACATCTATTGTAATTTTTCCTCAAAGATCAACATAATTGTAAAAGGTATTTTGCTTTATTTTTGTTTCTAATGACAGCACAGTTCCATGATAAATATATTTGACATATAGTTCGGTTAACAAAACAGACTTCAGGATGTGGTATTTGATGCAGCAAAATATCAAAATTATCTAAAAATTTTGGTGTAGATGTATTTTAAAATGTCAGTTACTCTCATGTTTACCCTTGACAATACCTTATTTTATTTCCAAGTCAACTTAAGGAGCAATGCTGAGTCAGTGGTTAGGGGAAGTATTAGAGATTTCCCCATGTAGTAACCATAGAGTTTGAGCAAACATATTTGACTAGCTGATTGTTTCATTCTATGCAGAATTTTGGAGTAGGACTTGAAAAAGGTGAATTCTAACCTCAGAGAGTCACAGAGCATTTTCTGTCTCCGTTCCCAGCCTTTATAAGTGTGACTGCATACCATGATTTTTGATTTATTAGGTTCAGCAAAGCTTTAATAAAACTACAACAGAGCAGAACCAATTCTTCTCAATATTGTCAATTCAAAGCCTTCAAAAATTACAAGTAGGGCCTAGCAATTAAAATTAAATTCCAGAAAATTGTGGTTTGAAGTACATTATAGACAATTTTTCCTGTCTGCAGATAATGCTCCGGTCTGGAACAACACGGTGAGTCTTTCTTTCAAGAACACATAGACTGGGAGTGTGTTTTGAGCTTTTAATTATATACTGTGTCTGCAAAGAGATCTTTTCAAGACAAATATAAACAAGGGTAAAAGCAGTGTGACATCATAAGTAAAAAACAGTATTTCTCAATCAAATTTTTAGATAACATCAGTCTCATGCTGATACATAGTTTAGTTCAATTATTAGATAAACCTCTGCTGTCTTAGACTGCATTTGCAAACTCTGGAAAGGTCAGCAGTATATCCTGGTTTAACACGGGTTTATCCCTTCTGGTTTACCTTTCCACTTCCGCTGCATTTTAAGAAAAAGTAGAATAGAAAATCTGCTGGTTTGATTTTTAAATATTTTTGAGAAACATTCTTTACTTCTTTTTGTGTATTGTGTCCAAAGATTACAGTTCTTGTAAACCTAAAGTACTCTTATTAAAAGTAGTTAGGAAAAGACTATCTATATGCTTCTATAGAAGGGGAGATAAATCATGATTCTCCTCACATTTTTGGGAACAAAACAGCTAAACAGCTTTACAGAATTCTTTGGTTGTTCCATTACAATCTGTGCCAAAGGTGGACAGCTGCAGAAATGATTTTGCATCAAGTCTGGCAAAAGTGCTAAAGATGATGTATACAAGGTTTTTCTTTTTAAGATAGATTCAAGTAAGAAGCTCCAGACTTAACTTTGCCCTATAAGACTGAAAAGGAATATTGTTTAACAGAGCAGAAGCAATTTGAATTCTTATTAGATTATTTTTTACCTAATAAAATGTGAGGTCATCATTAGCATCTCAGCTTTTACTTTCTTTTACTACTTATATATATGAAAGTCAGAATTCCTGCATATGCTACTGATGTAGCAGTAACTTCTTGCAAAGTTTATTTGAATAAATCACTATTTATGTTAAACTTAAAATCTTGCAAATTTCAATTATTCTAAAGCTTTTCACAAAATTTTATCATTCAGATCTTCTGTAGGTATCATTAACAGTATCTAATGTACATAATGAGAAGTATCTTTTCATGCTACCAGAGAAAGAAGAAAACCCAACACTTAATTTAGAAGAGGTGACACTAAATGTAGAATCTCTTTTACAAACTTAATAAAAATGTACAAGTGCTCTGGGGTACATCCATGTAAGAGATTTCAAACACATAAAACCGAGACATGTATCAAAGTGTTTTGACAGGAAACAACCGGATGGGTCTACAAGCATTTCTAACTGGACAATGTTTGTAGAAGGCCCACAAAACCTGTCCAAGTAATTACACATTTGCTGAAATGAACAAAATATGAGAAAGTTTCAAAAGCAGTTGTAGCTATCGCAGGATGATTACAAATAGCATTCAGTTTATAATTTCAAATTTATTCATAAAATTTACTTTAAGGAAACCACAACCATACAAAAATTGTTATATAAATAACAACACGTCTTTAAAGAGAAAAAATCCTTCTTGAAAACCAGAGTCTAAGTGAGATCTTTGCATAAATAATAGTTCCGTCAATAATTTCCAATGCATCTAAATTTATCATCAGTTTCTTCTTTGTTTCAGTGTAATTGAATAATGCTAAACTGGCTGACTTACTCATATTTGGGTACCATAAGAGGCGTGAATCTCTGATGCTGGTTTTTCAGATGCAACACTGAATTCTGACCTGTCCTTTAATAAACTGAGCAATAAAAAATAGTCAAGAGAATATGTAAAGAAAGCCACAACCTTTAAAGAATAAAAAGCTTCCTTTACTTTTCTGCTTTTCACGCTCATACCTTTCTATGCTTAAGATAATCTACTAGATAAACAAACTATGAGCTCAGGGGGAAAAAGTTCCCTTAAAATTCAAAGAAAAGTGAAAATCAAATAGCTAAAATAAAGTTTGGAGGTATGTTTAAAATGCTGTCAGAAAAAAAAGTGTAGTCCAGGTCACACTTCAGATATGCTTCTAAAAAAAATTAAAAGCTCCTTCCCAATTCAGCAAAAGTGTAGTGATATATCTGCAGGAATGCATCTGAAAAAACTTTACTTAAACCTTCGTATTATCCTCTTCAGAGAATGTGTCAGCATTTAATTGGTTGACTTGTTCTTATTCTGAGATTCAAGTTTCCTGCTGAAGTAAACTTACACAGGCACTTTGCAAATGCCCACAGTATTCCATAAAGAAATGTAGCTTTCCTGTGATATCGCCTGAGAAACACCGAAGAACTGGAGATGCAAAAGTATGGTACATTTGAGCAGCAGGCCTTTGAATAGCCTTCACATGAGTAAGAGAAGCACTAGCGACCTAACTTGCTTATGATTTTAATTTCTTATTCGATATACTTTGTCTGGATTTTTGCCACAAGAATGACACTGCATAAAGTTATGATTACCGTGATGTATGCAATAAATACAGTCTTCTTACAGGTATTTGATGGTAGAAATGAGTAGAGGAGAGGACTAAACCTTAGACAAAAGATCCTGAATTTTTACAATTTCTTTCAAACGCTTTTCTTAGAAACTAAGAAAATGCTAAATACCATTGCTTCTGCATTAAGTATCTGCTCCAGCTGTGATTTCTATACACCAATAACAAAATGTAACTACTGTACTTCTGTACAGATGGTCTTGACTCAGTGTTAATGTGAATCCTTAGAGAATGCAAGTGTTGATTCTCACATGTGCAGTCACTTCACGGCCATTTTTTTAAATATGCAAGGAATTGCTTTTGCAGAAATTAAACAAAGCCAGATATCTACATTACTGCAAAGCATTTACAAGGCCAAACAAAGCCAGAACTTAAATCCAGAATTCTGAACTCTTAAGAGCACACAAATATACATCTACGTACATGTCTGTGTGGATCTTCAAGAAAAATACACAAAACCATGCATGTAAATATATTCTGAAAATCAACAGATGCCAGACAGTCCTTAGGTTGCATCAACTGTAAAATCTGTCTCAAAATGAACATCTGGAACATTTAAATCTTAAATCTAGAGTCGATCTTCTAGATTCCCTGGGGACTATAACGAAGGACTGACTGCACAAACATCTGTCCTTGTCTGCTAAAGGATTTATTTTCTTAGATAAATTCAGACAAAATGGCATCTTGTCCAAGCCATGATGTTAACGTTTACAGTTGCTAGACTGCTAAACTTACCTTAGCCTAGGATCAAAATATTTAATATACATTTACTCAGAATTTTATGATTATGGCAGTTAATGGAAGCTTATTTTTGGATATTAGTAATTTGGCACTCCTGAAGTATTTAAGATTTTCCCCAAATCCAGAGATTGTGCCAATCTTTTATTTCTTCGCAGTTTGACTGCTTGTTTTTTACCTTCTACGTCTCAAGAAAATTCTAAAATCTAAAGTAACAAAAGTATTAACAAAAAACCTTAACAAAAATTCTTTCCCTTCCAGTATCTTAAAAGTTCACTTTTATATAGTATTTCTCACAAAAAAACCCCATACAAGTCCCACACACAAATGCGTGTTTTACAACCATTCAATCTGTCTAAATCAGGGTTCTCTCTCTAAAACATGAGTGTACCCTGCAGTGACTGTATAGGTTCTTTACCTCCTTAATTTTCACTTGGCAAGTAGCCCAAGCCTCTGCTCTAAATTTCCCACTTGGTAGCACTAGTATGGCATCTGAAGAGTAATTAGTTGTAAGAAAGGGAATTTGAATTGTTTGCTGAGAAGGAAAAAAATGTGCATGCCTAACAAAGATTTTTTCCTTGAGTACCTGCAACACCATTTATTTATTTTTGCTTAGAATGCACCACCCTTTAAATAGACCACTGACCTTTTTTTTCCAAAACCTTCCAGAAAAATTGAGTGATAGAAAACCACCTTGGATTTAAAGCCATGCTGCTTTCATTTTAGTCAGTCTTCTCCACCACAACAGCTCTTATCTTTACACAAATTTTGTCCCCCACTTCCCTCTTTTCTTTTTTTTCTAAATCAGTTTCCTGATAACAGCATTTTCTATTTCATTTCTCACATTGCTCTTCTACGGCCACCTAAGGATTAGTCTTCTAGGAAGGCAAATCATGAAGATGTCTGAGAAATCAGAACACTTCAGCTAAATTACACACATAGTTCCCTGTGAGGTTTATACTGTCCATGAAACTTTGTATTATAATACTGTTTGTAAGATAGGCAGATCTTCATTGGTTCCAATGACCTTGGAAACTCTTTTTGAACAATTCATTACACATACATAGTTATGCAAAATGAGTAACAGAAATGAAGTTTTCCCTCCTCCAGAAATTAGCAGTTCCCTAGCCCTAAGAAAGTGAAAAGTGCTGCTCCTGATACTGCTTCTGCCTTCTGTGCAAAGACAAAAACACAGAGAAGTTTAAGGGGGAGGGGATTTGATTTCTTTTTTAATGTCTGCCTCCTTCCAGCAAGTCCATCTGTTGTAGCACTATAATTCTGGAAGCAGGATGTGTGTGTGACCAACAGGAGACAATTACTGCATAAGTGTTTGTTGATTCAGCTCTATAAAGGGCAGGCCAATCACTACAGTAAGAACAGAAAAGAATTCCAGCTGAGGAGCTGCATATAGATTAACACAAAATACATATATATATGAGAATGGGGAAAACTAGAAAGGAGTAATAGCATGGAAACGGATCAAGTAGGAATGAAGACTGAAGCAGAGAAGAAAGCTGGTGTCCTTGTGCTGTTAACTAGATACTTTACTAGTCTCTATTTCCATAAACTTTGTTCTTTGACTTTTCACCTTAACAGAGAAAGATGGGATTAAATAAATATGGAACTGGTCTCAGCCCCCTTTGGAAGAAAACTCCAGTTGTCTTGGGGTGTAAAGAGACAGTGCCTGTTCTTCACAGAGGAACAGATGCTAGTTCTGGACTAATCACATTCTCAGGAAGGTTTGCAGACCCCAGGCTAGAAGGGAAACTTACCTCACTCATTTGAACACAGGTAAAATATCAGCATGAAGGCCACTTTATTTTGAGAAGGAGAAACGAATTGGGTCAATACACTAACCTCAATATCATTTGTACATCGTAACTGGCTCACATAAAGCATGGTATTATATAATATTTCATAATTTTGACTATAATAAATAAAAATCCAGAAATCGGTGTTATCAAAATTTCACAGAATTGTAACAGAATTAAGGTGAACATTGTAAGACACTGTAATGAAAAGTACTTTACCTCTACAGTCTGTTTATTAGCTTGAAGTCTCTGATCAGCCATATGTAGCTGATTTGTTAATTTTTCATTGGTTTCTTCAACCTTCTTCATGGAAACCACTGCTGACTTTTTTTCACTCTGTAAAACAGCTATCTGCTTCTGCAGTGATTTAATTTTTTCCTGCAGTAGAGTAACAGAGTAGCCCGGTTCCTGGACAGTGATACTTCTCCCTTTTGCTCTGTTCACTGAACATAAAATGGCAGGTTACTAAATGGACAAAATCATCATAAGTAACATGATTTATGATCTTTTTTTGGCCCTTCAAAACACTCTTGCAACCTCTAAAATATTTCTCAGTAAGCAAACTGGTTAATTAACAGCTGACCGACAAAAAACATATAAAACCAGTCAACCTGTAGGCACTCCATGTTGCACTTTTTCTGAAGTGCCAACACTACAAAATCAACATGGACTTGGAAGTTAAATGTGTCTTGAGTTTCTTATCAATATTACCAAAAATAAAGGCTTCAGTGTCTTGTTAACAGGCTGGGGTTTTTTAAGGTCTAAACCAAAAAAAAATTTGATTTGTTTCATAGGTTGTGTTGGCTACAAGGGGCAAACCTGAACAAAAGGTAACGAAAAACCTCATATCAGTCAGTGGATTCACTAGGTGGGACTTAGTAAAAAGTCACTTTAACTGTGTGAAAAGATGCTGTTTGAAAGTCACTTATTATATGAGAATTTCACCTTAAAATAATGAGCTAAATATTTGAAAATACACATAGAAATTCAAACAAGCAAATCTTGCAACAGCGTATCAGTGGGTTTGTGTAACATAGAAGAGGTTTTGGTAGGCAGGAATGCTTTATCAATCTTACTTATGAAATATTTAATAGTCATACCTTTGCTTAGAATTGATGGATAAGATGGTATGGGATAGCAGATCCTCCTCTTGGAATGTAATTTTTCTAGGTCTTTCATCTGTAAATGGCACAAATAAAAACCAGAAGCAAAAAGCTAGCCACTCTTCATTGTGACACACCAACCACAATACCTCAAGTTTTTGCAGTTCAAATTGAAATAACAAAAATTACTTCAAATAATACATAAATTCCAATGAATTTTAATTTGAAAATCATTCTTACAACACCATCCAACAAAGAGTACAAATTTCTGTCTTTAACATCAAATGTAAAAGAAATAATGAACTGTTATAGGTGATTCATAGCCTTTTCCAAATAATCTCAGAGAAAAATGAAGTATCTGTTAATACATACTTTACTTGTTTAGATAAGCTATGAATTTACTAGTAGGGAAAAAAGATGGTCTGTATCACTTGAAAGTCTACAGTATCTTATTTTTCAAGATATTTAAGTGAAACTAAAAAGGAATAGCAGTCTCATTAGTTCAAAAAGAGGGAGACCAGATTAGACACTGAGCCATAACTAGAAGATGCATACATCTATATGAATATGCAAGATAAGATCCCTGTGTTTGACCAGGGCTTAATAGAAGTCTGTTGAGTGTCTTTTAAATATGTGATTTGAAAAATCAGCTGCTTCTAGAACCTATCAAATGTTCAATGACAGAAGCAGAAACTGAAGAAAAATGTTGTTTGCAATATGTAAAATAAAAATGGCCAGAGTTTGGCTTAGTCTAAAATCAAAGTACTAATTTACTGGGTATTAAATGCTCAGTGTATTTTTAACCAGTTTTGATCAGGAATTCTGCAATATTTATCCAATTTGTAAAGTCTTGAGACTGCAATTTCTATGTCATATCATGCAACATATTTCTGGGAATATTCATATCTAAAATAGCTGCTAAGCAAATTCAGAAGAGCAAAGAGCAACACATTCTCTACTAACTGCACTGAACAAACTACTGACATTGCAGGATAACTTATTCATGAATTCTAGATTTGTACAATCACCAGACATTTTGAAAGACCAAGAACTGAGCTCTCGGCAGACAATGAGCGAACAATCCATGCCGGCAGCAAAACCATGGAGATCTCCACTCTAGGCCACAGCTCTAATAAATGTATGAGTTGTAAGAGAGTGCCGGTAACTTTGCTGATACTGCACAGGATATTATATATTCATACCACGTGGGGAAAAACTGACCAAGTACTTGTGTCATAAATGATCTCGTCTCCAACCCCTGGCACAGCTCAAGACTTAGGAGATTTCTTTAGCCTCTCTTTTTATGAGAATATTGTGACCCAGCAGCAGGGTCCTTAAATCCTCTGGATGGATTTCAGAATTCTGCTAAAACTGGTGTTCCTAACTATTAACACTAAATGTTTGTGCAGTACTATCTTCCACACTCACAAACCATGTTTTCAGAGGCTTTTCCTGCAACAGAGGACTTCTGCTGAAGCACATTTAACTGCTTAGGGCTCTCCAGACACTCCCTGGGTATGCTTCAATTCCACTAGTCTGTTACAAATGTGTATTGGAATATATCTATCTTCTCCAGTAGGAATGGAGAGTAAATGTAATACAGGCCCTACAGAAATTGTAGTGGCTGTGCTATATCGCCAATCAAGAGAGCATAGAGTCTCTTGGATTCTCTGCCTTGTATGTCCTCACTCAGGAGTAGCAGGAGACTAACAGGAGTAGCACACACTGTCAGATTTTCACATGTATCATGTGCACCTACTCATACTATGTATTGTTACCAACAAAAGGTTGCATAAGAATTTTCCTTTTTTTCAGTTTTTCTGACCAAAAGTATTGATGAAATAACACAATCAAGAATATGTAACAAGACCAGAGAGTTTGCATTTGCTTTAAAACTTTGGAAACTAAGAAAACATACTTTTTTTTCAAACTCTGCAGTATGATCATTCAAAATACTGAATTTCAAACTAGTTATCTAAAACCAGCAAGTTCTTCAGTGTTTCAGTATTCTGTTTCTTGAACTAAGAAATAATAATATCTGCTTATGTTTTAAATTCCGTGAAGTGATTTATTTGGACAAACACAGGAGGGAAAAAGTATTAGACACTGTTAAAAAGTCCAAGAATGAGTCATTGGTTAGAGATTGTATGGAGCCTCTAAAGACCTGGCACACAACCAGCTGGCTCTCTTCTGTGAGAAAACAGCATATAGATGTTAGCAATGAGACAAGCAGTTCAAATCCCAAACAATGAATGTAAACGGGCTAAGAAGAGGCTAAAAGCATACTTTTCTCAAGGTGGAATCTCCTGGACATGGAGAGAGTCACAAGTATCTTTCTAAGATGGAACAGCTCAACCATTGCACAACAAACAAAGTGAGGATGTTTATGCTTGATTAGTCAGCACCCCATTTGGCTAAAAGGGAGGCAGAAAGGGGTGTTGCTGTCTCCCTGTTATGGGTTAGGTCAGCCTGTTCTGTATGGCGCTTCTGACTGAAAGTTTAATGGAATGCCTGTGGCATTCTTTCTCTGGATTGTGAGACAGCACCAATAGCTTACAGCAGCTTTACATTTTTAAATCATCTTTTACATTCCTGACACCCTCTCCAAGTACTTTTACAGATATATTGGGTTTGCATGGCCAGGTTTTGGTAGAGGGGGGGTGTTTACATATTTAAATTGCGAGAAGCGTCATTGGTCTAAAAGCCTGTCCATCAACTATGTTCCAACCCACTACAGGGGGCTACAGAAGTGACTTACATGAGAAGCCGCCAGAAGCTTCTTCCATGTCCAGTAAAGTCAATGCCAGCCAGCTCAAAGACAGACCCGCAACTAGCTAAGACTGGGCCAATTAGAAAAGATAGCATCTCTGTGATAACATATTTAGGAAGGAAAAAAGTGATTGCAGATGTAACTGTGGCCAGAGAAGAGCAAAGAGAGACTATGTGAGAGGAACAACTCTGCAGACACCGAGGTCAGTGCAGAAGGAGGGACAGGAGGTGCTCCAGAGCTGAGCCAGAGCCAAGATTCCCCTGCAGCCCGTGGTGCAGCCCATGGTGAAGCAGCTGTGCCCCTGCAGCCCATGGCTGGAGGATCACGGGGATGCAGAGACCCACCCACAGTCCATGGAGGATGTCTGAGAGGAGGCTGTGACCCCGCGGGAGGCCTGTGCTGGAGCAGGCTCCTGGCAGGGACCTGCAGACCTGGGGAGAGAGGAGCCCATGCTGGAGCAGGTTTCCTGGAAGGACTTGTGACCCCTTGGGGGACCCACACTGGAGCAGCCTGTCCTTGAAGGACCACACCCCGTGGAAGAGTGACCCACCTCAGAGCAGTCTGGGGAGGAGTGTTGCCCATGGAAGGGACTCATATGAAGTTCACGGAGAACTGTCTCCCATGAGAGGGACCCCACACTGGAGAAGGACTCCCCTTCCTGAGCAGTGGGAGAAACAACATGTGATGAACTGACCATAACCCCCATTCCATGTCTCCATGCGCTGCTGGGGGGAAGGAGGTAGAGCTGGGAAAGAGGCAGGGGTGGGGGAAGGTGTTTTCAAGGTCTTATTTTATTTCTCATTATCCTGCTCGGATTTGGTTAGTAAAAAATTAAGTTTATATCTCTAATTCAAATTTGTTTTGCCCATGACAGTATTTGATGAGTGATCTCTCTCTATCCCTATCCCAGCCCATGAACCCTTCATTATATTTTCTCTCCCCTGTCCAGCTGTGGAGGGGAGTGAATGAGAGGCTTTGGTGGATGCCTGGCATGCAGCCAGGGTTAATCCATGACAGCAGACTTATTGTTCAGAGAATATTCTAAAATATAATGAATCCACCCACTGAATATCTGGAAGCAGGCTTTCATTTTAACACCAAGAGTCAAAGTAATTAAGAGTAGAATAGCAGTGCTAATATTAAACTCCAAAACTCCGCCCAGGAGAACAAAACAAATTCTATCATATACCTTTTTATTATATTGCTCATTTTTTACTTCAAAATGAACCACATTGCAAGGCCTTTTTTCTTCTTGTTTACTTCTGCCTGGCCGTGGAATAATGTTCTGCACTGACTTCATAATCACTGTTTCCAAACTTTCAGAAGTTGGTATTTCAGAGTCACTAAAGCAGCACATGCAGGAAAACAAAACAATATCAAGCTAAATATTAAATGTTCCAGAGTCTATGCATAAGCACAAATAAACAAATGCAAGAAAGAAGAGAAACCAATATAGAATTCAAACACTAAGGTGACTTATTCAACACATTTTACAAATACAATAAAGAAAAAATCTGTCTCTGAAATGGTTTTATCAAGTTCTACTCTGTCAAATGCAATCTCACTACAATGCAGGGAGGCCTGAGACTTCGGCTGCTTCTTAAAGGATAGCTTTTGTGACAATCCACAGAAGTAGAATAAATGAAAAAATACTTGATTGTATTTCTAGTCTGTGAATGGCTCATAAACTACTAAATTTCCACTCTCCTTCATTTTCACATTTTATAATAAAACAAGTAAATGCACAATACTTAGTAACATTTTGTTTCAATTGAACTTTATTTGTAGCACTGACTGAGACAAACTCAGAAATCACACTTCAGGGGAAGCTCTATTTAGCACCCCTTTGGAGTGCTTTTAAATGCTGTAAACTTGTTAATCCTTTCACTGAGATTGCCTGCCATGCAGAGAAACTGGACCTGAAACTTTAAATCTCTTTCAGATTTTTCCTTAGAATTGCACTCAATGTGCAATCTAATTTCCAGTTTTTCACTGCTTTACCCCACATTATCATTTGCTTTCTTATATTTAGAGAAGCCTACATTAAAACATGAAGTCTTGGAGATATCCTTTTTTGTAACATCAGTGGCTATTTATCATCATTTGTGTGAGCAGATTTGTGAAGGAATCCCTTGACAGAAGGCTGTTTTGATTTGTTACTTTTTAAACTGAGGTATTTAAAATAGCATAACTGAGTTCAAATTAACTTACACCATCATAAAAATCAATGGTTTAGAGATGCAGTCTACTTAACCAGAGAAAAGTCCTCAAACTTACAAGAAGAGTTCACACATAAACATGTTTATACTTTCCAAAACCTGTCCTGACACATTGGTATGTATTATTGACTGATGGGAACAGAAATCAATGGAATGGTTTAAAGGTGCTGCAGTACCACTGAGATATTTGTAACTACATACACATTTCCCTCACCTGCTTTCAAGGAATGTTCTATTTAGAAAATTGAAGGCTTGCATTTAGAAATTCAGAGACAGGTACTAGTGATAAAGAATGGTATTTATTAATAAGCAGAAGAGGAAACTAAATGAAGATATTTCCCTAACTTGTTGAGAATGACACCTTGAAACTTGACTTTCAAAAATGTTCACTGTTCTACGACAAGAATTCCCTAACCCAAAATTTGTACAATTATTAAAAGTAGCATTTATGGCTAGCCACAAGTGAAGGTATGCAATTACTTTTCATTTCAAACTTAAAGTGGAATGACAATGTGCGTGCTCAATTTTGTTCTTAAAGAGAACAACATAGCAAATTAAATACTCACTTATTACAACATGCATACATTTCCATATGTGCAAATGTGTATGTTTTCTATTAAAATCATATCTGCAATATTTAATTATACACAAAACCAAACAAACTTTACATTAATGATAACAACTGACAAATAATACGTTAATTTGTTTTCTCTCTCAAGATACTGTGTTCAGGAACCCCCTATTTTGCATGGGGAGAAGCAGTAGAAGGGCTTCATATGCCACTATTGATTTGATCCATATGACACATAAAGCTAGTATAAAGCCTATGAAGACAATTCCATTTTCTTTACTCTTTTCCCATGTTTCCTGTATTTTGGATACATACAAGCTTGAGAAATTTCTTTGCTTGTCTGTTAGAACAAAGTCCTGAAAGACAAGGTGTGATAACCAGTTACCTAGTGGCTAACTGCTGCCTCCTCAAGTATAGGGGAAATAATATGGAGAAGCAAAAATTCTCGATGTTTATGAAGCTTGCCAGTGGAATTTTCTGAGAGCCTTTTGATTCATGACTGGGATTGTATGCGGTAACCATTACCTTTAAAGAACTGATTTTTAACCATCATTCAATTAAAGTTAGTACAATGACTGCATAAAACATACATGAAATAATTAGTGTGGATGGTTCTTAATTTAAAGGATGTTAAACAGCTTGTAGACATCTGCTAGCAAGCTGAAATGGGTCATTCAAAATTTATCTAACTAAATTAAGGGGAAAAAATGTTTCTCCTCCCGGGTCGGCATGTCACAAGATAACTAAACCGACTTAGTAGGCTTGCCTGGGAATCCTTAGCTGTCAGTGGTGAATATGCAAAGGGCCAGCAAATTAAATCAACCTGCCAAACTGTCAATTTCAAGCCTCATGACTGCATGAAAATAGCATCACTGGAAGAAATCAAGCATTGCCTTCTTTTGGGTTTCCTGGCACCTATTCAAATACTCATGCAGTTGTGGCTAATTTCGCATGCAAATTTCAGTCAATAAGCTCAGAACAAGACCTCCCAAGATATTTCAAAGGATCTGACAGTATTTTTTTTGAATACCAAATCAACAGTAGTTGAAATTCAATCTCCATTTGCTAGTGCTTTACATATGCACAGTGTCCCCTCTACAGGGCTAAGTTAATGAGAGCCGTACCTGCTTTCACTCACATCCTCCCAGCCGTCCTTACTGAAGTTCTCAAATACATTACTCATAACCTTGATGGACTGTTTGAGTAAAGCTCCATGATGTCCCAAAGAGCTCTTTTTCTTGGCTGTTTTTAATTTAACCTTGGTGCCTGTTATCTTGCAATTACATTGCCCAGAGATTGCCACTGCTTTGGCTTTATCCGGCAAACACTTCTGCTCCCGCACTTGACTCAGCAAATCTTCACTTTCATTTCTCAACCTGTTAGCTTCTGTCACTTGCCTCTTCAAAGAGGCAGCTTCTTTTTCCTTCTCATCAATCACTAACTGAAGTTCTGCTTTTTCTTTTTTTATTTCACAAATCCTCTTAAGTAGTGTTTCCAGCTCTCTTCTTCTTGTGTCTCCATCTTCCTTTTGCACTTCTAAAGATTCTTTCAAATACATTTTCTCATTCAGTAAGTCTTTATTTATTTTTTTCTGTTTCTTTAATTCCCCTTCAGCAGCTCTGATTCTTCTTTCTAGTTGTTGTACCTAACAAAAGCAATTTTAGCATTCACAATATTTCAGCCTGTCCTATAAAAACACCAAACCATGTTTTCAGATATATTTATTATATGACAATAATATTACATGAAGAGCAAGGACAAAAGCTATCCATAGACCCTAATTTAAAAATAATTTTAACATAGTACAGATGAAAACATTTTAGCTGCAATAATACAGCTGTTGAACAAAGGGCAGATGGTAAAAGAAGTTAAAATTCCAGGCAAAGTGACACAGAAGTTTAAGTATGCCATGCTAATGAAGCTTCCTGATGCATCTTGAGCTCATTACTGATTTGGTTATACATACTAATTGAATTTATAAAAACATTTTCAGAAGGAGTACTACTTTGAAATACAGACAATTTTGCACTAGCTATCTGAATCAACAAGTTCTTTCAAGTGTCATAAATACAGAAATAAAATATTAATTTGATCTTTCAAAAAACCCCAAACAAATCCTAGCAAGAGATATCAGAAACTCAGCACCTAAAAAATATGGAAGCTAGTATGTGTTTTCTATTCACAGAAAGAGAAAATCTATTATGTTAGAAACTAATTTTACAAGTTTCTCATATAAATTTTGAAGAAGCATTTTACCTTTTTTGCTTGTAAAGTCCTTTGAGGTTTACGCATATTAAAGTCCATTAACAAGAAACTGATTCTCTGTGATGTTCTGGAATATCCACATAAAGGACAATTTCCAGAAACAAGGGGCAATTTTAATTTTAGCAGATACTAAAATGATTATTTAGTCTACAAGATTTCCCCAGAAGCTTGACAAGGGCATCAGAGCAAGTTTTGTGGTCAGTAACCACTTACTCCAATAGTTTGCAGAAATATTTTTGGTTGGTTTTGTACAAGCTCAATCCTCACTCTTTCACTAATCTAAGTGTCAGGGGTTCTAGATTTCTCTGTACGTAGTTAGAAAAGACTCTTTTTCCAGGAGCTATACTAACATGTGCATGGCTAACTTGAACTCCTAACCTTGTAAAATACTGGCCAGTTCCCACGCTTCATAACAATACAAAATGTCAAAACTATTTTTGACACTGAATATTGAAACCACACTATTTCTGTAAGATTTTACTTATAGGTTTTCACAAGGACATTTTGCCAATGCTTGTAAATTATTTTAAAATTTATGAAATGTTTTACAAAGTGGGTATTACAGGCATGATTCAGATAAATGAGAGCTCTGGATGTACAGGGCAAATTAGGACAAGAGCTGCTCAAACTTCATATACATTTGTGAATTGGATACTGAATTTGTGAGTTTGATAGGAAATCTTTAATATGAAGAGACAATGCACTATAGCTACATAAAGTTATTGGGTGAAATTAGAAATAAAAGAGATTTTTTTTTCAAATGCTTTAGTGGAACAAATGGTTATGATTAAAATCACAGTTTGCACTTTCCACCCCAATGACAATGTGTTAGACCAATATCTTTCTTCAATCACCTTTCTAAACTGAGATTCTGCTACTATTTTCTCAGTTCTTTAAAGCAACCTTTTTGCACTCAGTAGCATTTAAAGTCATGTATGACAGCTGGAAGGAAATAAACAATGAACAGCTTCTACACCTATCCCTAAGGCACCATCATAACTCTGTATATCCACAGAGATAAAAATTATGTAGTACCTGGCAAACAAAATTATAGTTCTGAAATATAGATGATAAGCAAGCATAAACTGTGTGACATTTCAGATGGTAGCATTCATATTATTTCAATTACTCACTCTACCTTAAGATAAATGAATGTGAGCACTTCCTATTCTGTGTGTTATTATTTTAACATGATGTTTGTCATTCAGTAATAACGAGATGACAGCCTTCATTGCCTGACCATATGGCAAGTGTTACAAGTATATGCAATCACATCATCTGCTGTAAATTACCATACTTCCTACAAGTTAATTCACAGATAAAAAATAAATAGACATACCTGAACTGACATTCAAAGTTATAGATTTGCGTTCATTCAATTTAAGCATGCTTTTAAAGATTTATAAGTAATTAAACAAATAGTTTTGCAAAATGACAAACAAAAGGCATGATACTATTTGAAGGATGCCTTTTCTTTGCAAGCAAACAAAACATATGGTAAAATACAAGTGAGCCCTCTTAAGTGAACACCTGTTAACATACTAAACTACTTGTGCATATTACAAATATCAATACAAATAGCAACTAGTTAAGAACATCTCGTTACTGTAGGAAGCAAAACCTGTAGAATGTTAAGCAGTAAAGATAAAATACTTATTATATTTGTTAAGCTAAAGAACACTACAGGTATCTGGTACTATCTTGTAAAAAGAGTGATAGAGCCACACATGTAGAAAACATCTGCTTATGCAACATTGTGCTAAAATTTAAATACAACAAAAGGTGGATTTATCACTATTATGCATCAATTCTGTTCTGTAGAAGAGCTCTATAGATATTAACACCTGATATCATCTAAAGTTAAATACCCAGCAAAAAACCTAAGGTTCTCGAAGTTAAGGGGCAAAATGCTAAGCATATGTTACTTACAATTTAGGTAATTTGCTAGCTTTTAACATTATACCCCTAAACACTCTTTTCATTTCCTCTAACATTACCCATGTTTATCTTACATGACACATTCACAGCTACTTCCTGAGAATTAATTTCTGAGCAAAATTCAGGAAAGCCACATTTTTGAATTAGGTAGGAAAACAATGGCTTAAATTCATGAGTACTGACATACATACATACATACATACATACATACATANNNATATAAAATTCTTGAATTTCTTGTTAAAATTTAGATCTGTTTAAATCTGTTTGCTGGGGTTAGTATCTTACCTTCTGTAACATCTCACATGAAACTTCTCCCATAGACCTCTTCGGAGTATTACTCTTGACCCCAGCATTTTCACTAAGTTCAAAAAGTGGCTCTATCAGAAAGTAAGTAACACATCACTATTATATAATAAATAAAATACGTTATGGCGCCTAGTATTTCACTAAAACAATACACAGACATTTTAAGGAAATGCATTCTTTATTTCTGTAATTATTTATAATGTGGTCTATTTTCTTTACAAGCCTTTTGGTCAGTTTCTAAAGTGACCTCTCTTCAAAGTTTTCTGTCACATAATTATGAATCTTTGTAGCATCACAGTATGTTTTTTTCAGAGTACAAGCTTTTCAAAGGTACAATAGATCTGCAGGTTAAAGACACTCTACTTTCATTCCAGTTTTTATTCTTTTACAGACTATTCCCTCTATGCCTTAAAAGCAGAATTCATTGCCTTTTTATCTACACAGTCACTATCAGTTTTGTTCTCTAGGTCTTGTCCCCTGCTAGGAAGATCAGAGTGATTGGTGAACAAAGCAAACAGTAACTGAATTAGGATGGATGAAAACTTTAAACCCCAGTTTTTGTTAAGTTAAAGATCATGTACTTCACTAGATAAATCATATAAATCATTCAACTGAAATACCGTGAAATAATAACAATTAGGAATTGATATAACTAATGACAGCCAACATGAATCTAAGCATCACTGTCGGAGACAGCTATACATTTTAGATACCAAAAATCCCAAATTAAAAATCAGACTTATCCGTAAAAAATTTTTAGAAGTACATTTGGTCAATCAGAAGTAAAGCATATTCTGTTTAGATTTTAGCCAAGAGTTTAGCATTCACAAATTGGCCACTGCTCACAGAAATGAGCAATTACACACCTCAGAAGGATTTCATCTTAGAATATGAAATATTGCATTACAGAACAAAAAAATCCCAATACTCTAAAAGCATCACAATATTAGTATTTCTTTTTTGGTCCTTCTTTCCCCCAAATTAACTTAAAGAATTAATCTTAAGGGATAAATATCTGTGCTACACGGTGGAGGTCTGCTTTAGAAGTAACATTTCAAACTACAAGCAGACACTGTAGGTCACTTAAAAACTTTTGATTTATAAACAAAGCAAGTGCAGAAGAAAACAGTGTTACTCTCTGTAGATTCACAATCCTCTTGATATAAACAGTGACTAACAAGTTTGTTAGAGTGAATTAGACCTTTCTTTTGTCTTTGGAATATGTCATGGCCAATTAATACTTCTGTATTCATGAAATAAATGGAACACTATTCTAAAGATAATAAAAGCTGAAAAAGGTAAAACTATGCATCTGGGGAATATGTACCTTTACCTTGATATTAATATGTTAGTTCCCATGTTACTTCAGACTACAGTCCCCCAGCACAGTGGTACTGCATACATTTAGAACATTCTTTAAGTAACACACAAAGATAATATGAACATGCTTTTCATCTTTTTCTAAATATTCACTCATTTGAATGCCTATTGTAGCTTTTATATCAGCATTTACTGTACTCCACTGAAAAGAAGAATTATTTCCCATAGTCAAAGAAACTGATCAAAGCACACAAGGTGTTTTGTTTATTATGTGGACGTATTAAAATGCAATTTAAAACTCTATAAATAAACATATTATATGCAGATAATAAAGAATACTACTGCAAAATGGATAGAAAAGACTATACATGTTCAGTATTATCAAAAAAGACACAAGCAACATAAACTGAAGTATAGCCAAAGGTCACTGAAACAACCCTTTCTATTGAGCAAAAAATATATGGCCCATTCAAGCCTCTTCTTCCCTCCTACCTTCTAATTGCTATGTAATTGTTCATAGGAATTGGTTAGGGAGGCAGTGAAACAGCATTGCCTGTAACTAACTGTCTGTCTAGGACAGCAGAAAGATACATCATATCATGTCTACTCAGAGAGACATGCTCTACCTGTCATACTTCTACATAAACAAATAACATCTCCCTCAAGGAATAGACTCACAAGTCATAAACCCCACTATCTTCAGTCATCAAATTACCATGGTCTTACATAAGCACACTTACATCCCACTGAGAAAACATAGTTAACTGTCAGCTTTAGAATATAAAACTTAATTCCTAATTAATAGTCACCAAATCTGATGATGAGTTAGTTCAACAGTGCTGCCAAAATGGTAGTTGAACAATGAAACTATAGTTCACTACTAGTATTTGCAGAAAGCCCGCTTACACAAAGAAAAAACCACCGATTTAAAAAAAACCAATAGAGCTCTGTTACAGTCGCTTACAAAGAACCTATATAAACGATCAAAGGAATGTCGTTTTTGCCTGCAGTACACACCAGGTGAAGGATTTCCCTGACAGACAAAAGGCGCCAGGTGCACAAAGCCACTGTGTTACTGGGTGGAAAGAAACTTCCGGTGGGAAACATCAGGGTGAAGACCAGAAGGGAATGCCACTCGCCCATATGTGCTGAGGATACAGTAGATTCAGCTGTCCTGTAATGAAAGAAGCCTTCAAACTGCCTCCTTGAAGGCTAACAGTTTACTGCTTTTTAAGATGGCATTTGCTATTTTTCTGAATAGGAGTTGATGGATACACCATCCTGCTTTGGGAGGAAATGGCGTGACTACCTGCCAACATATTCTTTACCTTCATGAACAAATAATGACATGAATAACATGAACAATGAATTTGGATGTGATGACCACTAGAATATAACTGGACAACAGAATAAGAATGGAAAGAAATTGGGAATGGTAGGAACAGAGTTTTCCCTTGACCCTCTTTATCTTTGACCAACAGGATTTGAAAAATTAGATGGAAGAACAACAAAACTATCCATTACTTTTTCCTGACAAACACAACTGATAGCCAATAAAGACAATTCTAATACAGGAAAGCTCAGTCTCTTTTTACAGATTTTATCCCTTGATGTTACAATACCTGATGAAAACAGGTATCTGCTAAGGTGAAAGTGAATTCCAACCTCATTGACAAACTGAGGAAATTGGCATCAGGTTTCCTTTTATAAAAGAAAACATACTAAAATTATGAACAAAGTGTATTTAGACCACATCAAGTTTGGACACTCAGCACATTACTGATAACAGACATGAGGTTGTATTTGTATCTAGGAAGAAGGCATTTAACACACTTTTTAAGGCGGAGGGTGTATGCACTTTCTCAGTGCATGAGCAAGGATTTATAACACACACTCATTTATGCTCAATGATGGACATCCAGCTTCAGTCATTGTGGTGCAACCTTCTAGAAAATCTCAAACAATACATGTGTCAAAACACTCCAATGCCCTTTGATTTTGCAAGGGGAATAAGAAATTACTTTTTAGAGACCCTGTGAGCAACTATTTTTTTACACTTCAACTGGTAAAAATTTGGGAACAGCTAGAATCATATCAGTCTTCTGTGCTAACAGGGAAGTTTTGCTTAATATATATCTTTGGACTTTAATCTTATCTTCTTGTTCATTTAAATGATACCCATAACAACACAGAATGGAAAAGGTAAATAAAATTTGTCTAGATCACTCACTAGTTGTTTAAACATTTTTCTCAGTCCTAGCAAAAGAACAGCAAATCATTATACTAATTACCAAACCAGAAGAGTGCATCCACCCACACACTTTTAAAACACACTATGTTAACCTGAAAAGAGAATGAAAAAAGAAGGAACAAAATACTAATTGATAAAGCACTAAACATGTCAAGAACTGGAAGTTCTGGAGATCTGACTGGTTTTTGGAAAAGCATGGATATTGCTCAGCAGGCCCTTAATGCCTTCTCACCACTGGTTATATTTCCTCTTCTCTCTCTGCAAAGACTAACTGAATTGGAAAAAACAAAGAAGTGATTTTTAAAGTCAATATTTAAACCTTCAATTCTATTGCTATGAACACAACACATAAGAAGTAGTACAAAAGAAAAAGGTAACGTTCAGTTTTCAGCAGCTTGATATTTCCACTTAATTTTAAAGATAGAATTTTAAAATAAAGGAAAAAAAGGTCTTTATTTTTTCATTCAAGTGGTCAATATTATCACAAAGAGAAAACAGCCACCAGCAGAAAACTGTCATAAAGAATGGTAAGGCTTTATTGCTAAGAACGTGTAGAGTACTTCTCCAAGTCTCCTACTTACTTCCTTTGCACAATACTGAGCATAAAGAATTCACCACAGATGCACTACCCAGCTGGACTGTAATTATGCATTCTTGAATATTTCTCCCAGACCATTCAGGAACAGCTAATAATACAAAGAATCAGAAGAGTAACAGAGAGGCAGTGGTAATATATTACCTATCTGACTGACAAAGACTCATCTTCACAAAAACATTATCCGCTGTAAAGATTATAAAGATATAAACTAAGATATTAGTGATCAATTCTTACAATTTCACCACTTTGATTTACTTTCAAATTCACATACTTTGTGAGAATAATATTAAAAAAGAAGTCTGAATTAGCATAAAATTTCTATACACTACATTTCACACGCAGAATATACACATTAGTTGCAATGTACTACTGTGTACATATTCATATAAATTGTCATTGACTTAGTAGATGTGTGGAGAACTAATGGGCAAACATACTTTCAAATTGTATGTATGGCCTTATGGTTACAGAATACACATTCAAGAAAAAGCAATTGATCTTTGGAGAGAAAATAACCTTATAGAAATAATTAGTATTCTGACAGACTACTGTACTGGGTTTGAGTGGCCAGGTTTTGGTAGTGGGAGGGCCTACAGGGGGGGCTTCTGTGAGAAGTTGCCAGAAGCTTCTTCCATGTCCAGCAGAGCCAGTCCCTGACAGCTACAAGATGGACCCACCGCTGACCAAGGCTGGGCCAATCAGAGTTGACAGTAACAAAGTAACATATTTAAGAAGGAAAAAAGTGATTGCAGACGTAACTATGGCCAGAGAAGAGCAAAGAGAGACTATGTGAGAGGAACAACTCTGCAGACACCGAGGTCAGTGCAGAAGGAGGGACAGGAGGTGCTCCAGAGCTGAGCCAGAGCCGAGATTCCCCTGCAGCCCGTGGTGCAGCCCATGGTGAAGCAGCTGTGCCCCTGCAGCCCATGGCTGGAGGATCACGGGGATGCAGAGACCCACCCACAGTCCATGGAGGATGTCTGAGAGGAGGCTGTGACCCCGCGGGAGGCCTGTGCTGGAGCAGGCTCCTGGCAGGGACCTGCAGACTTGGGGAGAGAGGAGCCCATGCTGGAGCAGGTTTCCTGGAAGGACTTGTGACCCCTTGGGGGACCCACACTGGAGCAGCCTGTCCTTGAAGGACCACACCCCGTGGAGGAGTGACCCACCTCAGAGCAGTTTGTGGAGAACTGATGCCCGTGGGATGGACTCATGTTGGAGAAGTTCATGGAGAACTGTCTCCCATGAGAGGGACCCCACACTGGAGAAGGGGAAGGACTCCCCTTCCTGAGCAGTGGGAGAAACAACATGTGATGAACTGACCATAACCCCCATTCCATGTCTCCATGCACTGCTGGGGGGAAGGAGGTAGAGCTGGGAAAGAGGCAGGGGTGAGAGGAAGGTGTTTTTAATATTTGTTTTTACTTCTCATTACCCTTTGATTTTTTAGCAATAAATTCAATTAATATCCTGAAGCTGAGTCCGTTTTGCGCATGACAGTACTTGGTGAGTGTTTTCTTTCTGTCCTTATCTCAGCTCATGAACCCTTCATTATATTTTCTCTCCCCTGTCCAGCCGTGGAAGAAAGTGAGAGAGAGGCTTTGGTACATGCCTGGCATCTAGCCAGGCTCAACCCACTACAACTACATATACACATACATAATACTATACCGTCCCTTTTTTTGCTGTTAGCATAGTTTCTGTATTGTGAACTTACTCATAGATTGGTGTATTCTCATCTGATCCAATTCTTCTTCAAGATTCAGTCTACAAAAGAGGAAATAAAAAAGTAGGAACAATCACACAGATGCCACTAAAATCATAAAAAAAATTAAACCAAACCCATACCAACATATTACTGGGAATAAAGTTGTCAACACCCAGGAATTAGTTTGAATTTGATAACACTTAGCATTACTTCAAACACAAGGAGACCTTCATACAACAGCTTTTTAAAATGTGTAAATCATCTGTATTTCCAAAATTCAGACACAATGCTAATTGTAACATACACTAAGAAGTTTCAGCCGATCTTTTTTAGGCAAGAAAATGTTCGAGATGAAAAGAAGACCAGTAGGAGGTAGAAGCCTTTTAAGAGATGGATAAATACTCTGTCTCAGGGGAAACTGCCAGCCAAACTTGTCAAGATATGTCTTATGATCTAGTAACTATTTGAGAAACTTATTAACAGAGTCATTCCTCCCGTTTTCCAGCCCTGATGGACTACTATATTACTACCATAGCTTATTCTCTAATATCAACCAGCAAGGTCTGCACAACAAATTGAATTACTCTTTTTTCAATTTAATAAAATTACATACAAATAAACTTGCCAGGATATCAATACAAAAGTTTCAAAGTCAAATTGGGAAATGCTAGAAAGAAAGACATTCATTTAAATTTTTTATTTATACTTTTGTTTTCTGACACATTCTCTAACTATATAGTTGTACACTATTTCAGCAATAAAATCCCCACCTGTTTCAGCTAAGGATCATACAGCACACAGAACAGTGCACAGTCATTTAATATGCAGCTTTTTCTCAAAATACAAACACATATCATGCACAAATAAACATTATTCTAGCTCTGTTGTGAATGCTGGACTGCTAGTTTTCTCACTTATTTCCGTTGTACTCCGAACAGCAGCACCTGTTTCACAAGAAATTTATGCTTTACCCTCCTTTGCCTTCTGAAATAAGGCACAGAAAAAATGTGGCCAAAATACTTGCTAACTTAAGGAAAGGAGTTGAAAAAAAAGTCTTTTGGTATACACAGAATGTTAAAGCACATTATCAGTTAAATGAACCTCTGACTCAGCTGTAAAACATGAGTTACAGAGAAAATTACAAACGTGAAAAGTTAAACTAACTTGCTTTGTATGACACATAAGAAATCCAGCTATTTTGGGATCACTCATAGGTTGCCCTTCTTTGCTGTTCTTTCATCCTCCAAAACTCAGTCATCATCAATGTCTATTATACACGCTACAGTGGCTTTTGTCTCCACACTGTCTTAACTCTTTACAGCATGTTGGTTTTTTAACTGAATGGCAAAATATTTCCTTGAAAAAACATTGTTTATACAATTTAAGACTGAAATCAACAGGACATGCCTCCTGCTTGAACCTCTATCTTCTGAACAAGTTACTTTTCAACTTCAAAAACATTATTTGAATGAACACATTTATGAACATATATACTACCTCTCTAGTATGTTTTTTCTTTAGGCTGACAAAAGACATGCAGAAGTAAACTAATTACATGAAATAAGTAAAGGCAAAAGTTTATAGTGAGAATAATTGAAGTGCCTCCAAATAAATTCATCTGTCTGTGAAATAATCTCCAACTGAAGTTATGATATATCTAAGATGGAATAATTTTAGTCAAGTCCAGACCAAAAATTACAATGTGCAATACAAGATTCAACCCATACAAGTCAATGACTGGCTGGAATGAATGTTAGAAATGCCCAGCTGGGTTAGCCCAGTGCCAGGTCCAACCATCACCAGTACTATGTCTCCAACAGAGGCAAAAGCAGATGCTATTCAAGGAAGTGTAGAGGCCTAACAGTTTCTGCAGTCTGATTCAAATTTTTTCCCTCTGGAAGTGGCACATAAGCACTACTCTTTGTTTCTTCTGCTTTAACTGGTTCCCAGCTGCTAAAAGGACCTTTCCTCCAATACCACAGTAACAGAATTCATTTATAACCTTTCATGTAGAGCCTTGTCAAAGGTAATTGAAAAATACAGATTGGACTACTGTTACCACATAGTTACTGTCACCCTTGCTCAATTCCAGCAGGTTAATGAAACAGGATTTCCCTTTATAGGAGCCACATTAATACTTCCCCAAAAATACTGTGTTGATCTGCGCTTAGTGATATCTCTCTCTGCCGTGCTTTTTGCTGGTTGTTTGGTCGTTACTTTTTTACTTTCTCCCTTCCACCCTCTCATTCCTAAAGACTGACTGCCATCTTCCAAGTTCAGAAGCAGTCGGGCTCACGGGTCTGCAGCTCCCTCTGGAGCCCATTCTGTAGATGGGAGTTACAGTGGCAACCTGCCAGTCTGGCACAATGGCTGTTAACAGTGAGGTTACAGTCATTTCATACTTCAGTTTCTTCACATCTCGGTATGTGAAGAATATTAACTGCTATATACTTACAAGTAACTAATTGACTTGACCCCATAATTGCTGTACAGTTACTTCAAATAGGTCTAACGCCTTCAATCTATGTGCTGCAAAGCATACACAAGTTGTAGGCATCTTCTAATCATCATTACCATGTAAACATACAATCATAGCTGTTTGGGTCGAAAGGCATCTTAAAGATCATCTAATATCGAAGACTGACCAAGCAAAAGACTATTCTTTTATGCCCTGTAAAACCCAGTGTATAATTTTACACTGTTATCATTAAGCAAACCTATGGATTTCCTTACTGTCCTTTTTCACTCTAAGCAAAATTTAACTGCAATAGCTTAAGCATCTTTGCAAACCACTCTTCAAGAGCCTTTTTAAGCTTCTCAACTTTCCACCTGCATTTGTCCTGTCTCTGTTTATTGGTCCTACCTGTTTCTCAGCAAAGCAAGCTTAAGTTTTAAATGCTGACCTTTTCCCTTTAAGGGCCATAAAAACTTCCGCAGTCTCTAGAGAGAGCTTCTTAGGACTCTTTGGGGGCAGGGGATGGTATAGGACTATTTTAATTTAATTGTTTTAAACTGTAGCACATATTTCAGGTGGGTTTCAGCTACAGTATCTTTCTTAACGTTCTCCAACCAATGTTTCTGTGCAGCTTGTTCTAGTGTTTAGGGGTTGGATCTTTTTTGACTAGTTGCTTCATTTTTATATGGTTTCCTTTCTGGAAAGTGAGTACCCCTAGGCCAATTGATTTGGTCCACTTTCTTATGATATTATTTAAATTAAAACAAACAAACAAACAAAAAATTACATAAACCCAATACAGGCCTTCCTTCTTTGCCTAACAAAGTTACAGACCAAATTATCCTGGAAATAATGTCCTGTCACCTAATAGACAACATGATTGAAAACAACTAGCATACACTTGCCAAGAAAAACCTTGCTTTACCAACCTCACGGCATCTCTAAGAGACGACTGGCTGTAAGAATAAAGGGAGAGCAGGCAAAAGTGTATCGCTTGAATTTGGCAAGGTATTTGAGATGCCCTCTCATCTCCTTATTGCCAAAAAATTTGAGATTTGAATTGAAAATTAGTTAAGGTGTCTGTAAAATTGGCTGGACTGTTAGGTTGGAGGGGTGATGATCTGTCATATGGAGTAAAACTGGCAGCTAGCAAGTATAAGCATGCCTCAGGGATGTATTACAGAGCCAGTACTGTTTACTGTCCTTATTAACAACCTCAAAGATGTGCTAGAGTGCCTCACAGCAAGTTCACAAATGATATTACACTGAGGGAAGCAACTGAGGGCTCAGTAGAGGGCTGGACCACTGTTCACAGAGACTTCATAGGAAGAAAAAAATGGCTGATGGGAACCTCATGAAGTTCACTTAAGGCAAAGTCTCATTAGAAAAATTGCTTGAAAGAGGACATGCTAGAAGACCAATTGGCTCAAGAGCAGCTCCGCAGAAAAAAAACTATATCCTTTGAACCAACATGATGAACATTAGCAGCAACATGACTTTGTGGTGAAGCCCAGCAACATGCTAGTTGTATAGGCAAGAGTCAGTCAATTCACAGAACCGATTCTAATCAGCACTTCTGAGACAGCATGTGTGGCTGTGTCTTGTTTTAAGCTCCTCCAAGAAAGACACTGACCTAGACAGATTAAACCTAGCAAAGGGGTACCAAAATGGCCAGAGGTTAGGCATATATTTTACGATGACAGGGTGAAAGAAAACTTCCCACTACCAACACCCGTTTCTTTCTTTCCTTAAAAGAATTCCTTTATTGCAGGACCATTCTTGGTGCAAGAGGACATTATCACATCAGCTAGAACGCAGGTCTCATATTTTATTCATGGTCTCATTTAAGGGACTCAATTCCTCCTTGTGAGTTGTTCTTTCTCAAGAGTTATGCTCTTTGTGGCTGACCATACAAAATGTCTTGTATGTAGAAAATCATACATGTTACACTACACCAAACTGAATAAGCTCCACGCCACTGGGGGGACTGCTACCTGCATCCCGAGTTTCATTTTCTTGATCTTGGGAAGCTAACATAGATATAGCCTCCCTTTTTGAATCAATTTCTGTCATCCTATCCTAACCTATCATCCCCTATCCCAACTAGTTTGTTGGTTTCTTTTATTATTTCTAACATCAGAAGGCTGCTAATCTTCTGTTCACAAACTTTTAAAGTATTGAATGTAAATATTAGGCTGCTCAAGGCCAACACGCTTGCACTTAGCAAATTTCTAAGTGTTTAACTGATTTGGAAACAGATACTATATACTGATTTCTGCTCACACTTCTTTAAATCTGAGACCAACACAATAAAACAAAACCTTTAAATGACTCTAGCTAGAATTTGTAAAAAGAAAAAAAAAAGCACCTGAATATGCATTATAACAAGAAATACACATCTAGTTCAGTTCTCTAAAATTAACCACAAAAGCACTGTAGCCTGTAGTTTTTGTTAGGAGAGTGGTCTTCTTGAAGAGAGCAGCTCTTTGCAGAGGCTGCATAATTGCTACATTCCTCAAGAACAAGTGAACAGGATCACTTGGAAGAAGCATCACAGAAGGTTCAAGTACGAACTTGCAAAGAAAGAAGGGACTCCAAGGAATTCAAGGTAACTGAAGACTGCTGAAGTATAATTCAACATTGAAAGAAATTACTCATCCTGAAAGAACACAATGGCAAAAAGCAGAGGTGGGGGGAAATATTTGCTTTCAAGTCTTTCATTTAGAGCATTATATTTCTCAGTATCTCAAACAGATATGCCAACTTAATAGGTAAGAATTGATTTATTTTTCTGAATTTTTCCCTCCCTCTCCAAACAATAATTTAAGTGAGTCTGAAGATAAATATCTCGGTGTGTTTTTTCACCCAGAAGTGGGATTGACTTTGATAAATTTTGTCTGCCCCACCAGACTTTTAAATGATTCATATATAACTCTTTTACAAAGGAGATTAGGTATCTGAAGAGACCTGTGATCCAGCTGCACAGATTCCAGTGACATGAGAGGCTTCCCTCATATACTGAGGGTAAAAGAAGAATTGCCTCTGCAATCCTGCAGATCAAAGAATCAAAAACAAGTTCTGCATGTGGTAATGAAGAATACTAACCTACTGGAACTATAGAGTCAGAACAGCAGTGTCAAATTTCAGATATTGTGAAAAAGAGCTTCCAACACTATTTTAGCAGATTAAGCTAATATTTGCTGTAATTATTTTAAGCATATGCTCACTGGATTTACTGCATCAGTTTTTGCATGGTTCACTTTCAATTAACACATCAAACAATGGAAAGAAGAAATGTGTCAGGTTTTGGCCCTAACTGAACAGGGAATTTCTCTGAACATTCAAAAACTTGTGTTTGATTTAGTAAGTGCTGAGTAAAGGGCACCATATTTATTTCATCTGAAACCATCCAAGACACAAACTGAGGCTGAGAGATGGAATCTTTTAAGATATTTCAACAGTGGGAAACCAGTTTCTGTCTAAAATGTTCCTAAGGTGATTGCAGACTTAAGGCATGGCAATTGAAATGAAACCTGTGAATATGGGTACTTGTCTTCTCCATCTTTTGACAGCAGAAACACTGAGAGTTGATGATGTTTCAAGACTAGGCAAGAAATGCCTTATGTTAATATCCATTTAACTGAGTTTATGCAATTTTTTTTCTTTTAGGATTTTTCATGGATTTCACATTTTACAATTACAAAAACTACAAGCTTGATTTAAAAAAGAAAAAATAAAGAGTATACTTTAAACTTTTTGTATTGGATATCAAATAATTTTGTCTTCTAATAAATCCAGTAGTTACTAAATGAAGTGAAAGAAATTATAAGTTTATATTGCAGATTAGGTTATGTACCTTTCCTACTTCCTATTATAATACTAAGTGGCACACATATTCGGGCACAACTTTCTTTCCCAAGAGGGAAATTCAGCAATAAGTATATTAAGGAACTGCAGAAAAATTATGTTTACTAAACAGTATTAAAATCCCTCAAACTTCTAAGCATTTTGCAAGAAATAAGGAAGAACTAGAAACTGAAGTTCATTTAAAGATGAAACCCCTGTACAAAAGGAAGAATATGCTACTTGTAGGTACCCAAGTGTTGGTAAGCAAACTATATACAACACCACAAAAACAGTCAAGTTCTAAATTGAAATACATAGAGCAATGTAGAATTCAAAACAAAGTCTATGGTTATCACAACAGAAAACCAAAAAAATTTCTGTGGAAAGAAGTTTGCTCTATAGACTCAGAGAAGATAAACCTTTGAACTATAATGCAAGAATGAATGAAGGGATTTGAATACAATGAAAATACACAGGTCAAGACAAAAGACAAAGCAATCTAAATGTGAGTATTAATTGGTCACTTCCAGCTCATAAATTCACATCTTCACACTTAGTCTCTTAACAGAGTCAAAGACTACTACTGCATTTTACTGTCTCTGTAACATTTCTGTTGTGTATTCATTCTATTATTTAATTCAACTTTTAAAAATGGAAGCTCCTGGGATATAATTAAAATAATAGAGAGATACCAGACACAAACTTTGCACAAGTGCTTATCAAATACTGTGAACTATTTTGACAACTTACACAATCTTTTTTATTGATATGGGGAGTAGGTGAAACCTCGCAGGGTGTTGGAAAGCCAGAATTCTGTTAAAAAGCTCTTATCCATTAATAAATTGATGGAAAAAATAGAAATAAAACCTAACTAAATTTGAATGGGTTTTGAAAGTAATACAAAAACTGTTCAGAACTGTCACTGTAAATTTACACAAATAACACATACATAATAATGCCAGGCAAAGGAGATTCATTACTAGGAATACATACCAGCAATTCAGAACAAAAGAAAATAAGTAACCACTGGGTTAAACTTTTATAAGGTTTCTTTAAGTCTAAACTCAAATCTGTAATGGTAATGCTAACACAGGGAGCCACTTCTAAAAGCTTGCAATGTTGAAATTGCAATTATCACTTGGCCTTTATCTAGATGCACTTTTTCATAGGTTGATTTTGATCACAATGGGTGGGGTTTTTTAAACCAGAAAGACAAAAGACATTTTCACATAATGTCAAACAACTCTTTTCTGATTGCACTGTGGGAGCCTTTACAGTCCTGATTAGTTTATATTTAAGGTATAGAGAGTCCTAAAGAAGACTGTATAACTGGAAAATGTATCCTGAAAAATTACAGTAACAACATACCAAATTTGCCAATGTTGAAGGTTACGTAAGTATGAGTGACACACATGACTGCTATTTCTAATTTTAGGACTACACTAATCCTGTCTGTCTAGTGGATGAACTGAAAATGCTCTCTGAAATAACCATTCAGCTCCCACACAGACTTTTCAGCTTTTAAGAAGCTGAAAAAAAAAAAAAAAAGACTGGTTTTGCAGTGTAGTTGAAAGAGTAATAAAAACTAGCAGACTGAAAAAAGTCCAGAATTTACGACTTCTTCCAGAAAAAATGTTTTGCTCTTATTTATACTCATATGTTGTACTTTCTAGCAGCGTTGACAAGTTTAAATGATAGCCCATCAGATGGGAGAAAAGTGACTTAAAGCCATACAAAGCCTAGAAACTAGTGTACTGCTTTTCAGCTTTATGCATGCCCGAAACTGCTTAACGGCCTTGAGTCTTCTGCAAAAAGAGGTTATGCTGCTTGTAAGTATATCTGGTAGATTTTACTCTATTTCTTCAGTAAGTCTTTGTCAAGAATAAGCATTTTCTTATCTGCTTCCAAAAGAAGCTGACCTTCTGAAAATGTAATCAACTTGAAAGTATTTTTAAAGATTGCTTTGTTCACAAGAAACAGGGCAGCAGCAGTCCTAGATGCTCTAGACTAGGTTGTCAGAGAAGAACTTCCAACTCCAAGGAAGAGACATTAAGTCCTTGATTTAAGAGGAATCAGCACCCTAAATTAGCAAGAATCTACTGGCATTTCCTAGAAGACTATCAGGGTCTTCTAATAGGGCATGTCAGAATTCTAATCATGTGTTTTTACATCCTGAGAACAATCTCGAAGCCCTTTGTTTACTACAAATAACTTAATGAAAAAGGTCATTCTTCTTACTTGTAATGCATATAGAAAATGCACCGTCAAGAGCTGGAAGGGTGCAGCACTCTGTTTTATGTACAAATGCTTCATTTCTATCCTCCAACTATGATTGCCACAGTCTCACTTGTCAGTATGAAAACAAGGATATTCAGAAATCAAGAGAGATCAAATCTATGCAGATAAGAGTTTATGGTGGCATCGCATGCATTTTTCAAGATACTGATCTTCACCCACAATTACAGAATCTGCTGGTTTCAGCATCATACAATATTATGGACTCTATTTTTTGCAATATAATACTTCTGATTACTCCTCCATTTTTTAGTTATTTTTTAATACTCACCCACTGGAATATAGGAAGAGGTAGCATATTAAAAACTGTGCTACAGATTCAGTTATGCCAAAAGAATTACTTCCGATTTCTTTTAGATTATAGCTAGGCATCAGCAAGAAATTCTTTGTAACAGTTGCTTACTTATCAAGTTACTAGAACAGGAGAAATGCTCCCACCATCTGCATATAAGCAGGGCTTCTGCAAAATATACCTTCTTGCTAGAACAAAATATCCTAGTACTCATCATTTTTAATTGTCAGCAGTTCTAAAGATACCATCAGGAGCCCTCACACAGCTCCAAAGCTAAGGTACATATACACATGCGCACTTAGGTCTCAATGCATTAAAGAAAAGGTAATTTAGAAAGACAGCCTGAACTATAGCATAAACTTTCTCTCTGCACTTATGAGTTTAAAGGGCTCCTTCCCTCCAGAGTTGCTGACCCTGGGTTAACCCATTGCCAGAAGACTCTAGTTAGTCCTCTAGCAAACAACTGCCTCCTGAGTAATGCACATCCCGTAAGTCAGCCATCGCTCATCAGCAGCTTTCAGCATTCTCAGGTAAGACAAGCAGGAGACTTCTACACTCCCCTGCATACAGATAAAAGGAATTAAGAAAGCAGGCTCATGGCAGTCTAAAATAAACATCCAAACAAACAATAAGACATTTTTCCCATTTGTCCCAGGGAATTTTATCTGGAAAATAAAACCATGCAGAGAATCTAATTTCTAATAGAGCTGAATACATAAGATGGAATAATCCACTGAGGAAATCGACTCCTTCCCAAGGATTACATGTTGTAAAGACTGCAGCAGGATGACTCTTTGGAGAAATAAGCACAACCAACCACAATCTCCTAATGCATATTGTTGCTGGTATGGACAGATATCAGGGGGCTAGTCCAGGAGCTGCTGCAGTCAGGGAAGCCTTCCTCTGAGTCCATGAGGTTAACTATTGCCTTTTCAAATGTTTTCCTCCAGAGTCATGGAAGACTGTTAAAGACAGGAAAGCCAAATTAAGAAGAAAATCAGACAGAAAAAGGCTGCCAAGCAAGCTTCGCATGCTCTTTATCACAGTCCTTAAAAAGAGGCAGCAGCATTGCTTATTACAGTACCAAAAAAAGTAAGTTTTAAAGACACTGGGTCAACATAGTGTCAAAGAATTTTTTTCTTATCCAAAGCTTAAGCTAAATAGCCTAATAATCCTTGCAAGGAAAATAGAAATAGGACAGCAGAAACAGCTCTGTTTTCTTCCCGTCAGAAAAGGAAAGTGCTTGAGAAGAAAGACAGCACATCAACATAGAAACATTTAGGTAAGCAAAGCTGAATTGCACTTTCTGTTCTTTAGTCTTCAAAAGGGTAAAAATTCTGTTCTGTAAAACTACAGGAGAATGCACATGCACATTACACATACTTCTGCAAAAAAGCCCATACAGAAAATATAGGAAAAGGCTGTCATAAACGGTCTGGTATGTCATAATGATACCATCCATTTTAATTTTCTACTACTTCAAAATTATTTTGAGTCAGGAGAACCAAGTCAGACAGAAACTTTATCCAACTTTTACAGGTGAAATACTACTCTAACAGAAATTTGTCACTCTGCTCCTACAGCATTATGATTCAAGTACATTTGCCTGCAGTAAGGGCAAAATATGCTCTTTTGTCTGTATATTTATGTGTCAACTGACAGCCCTGGGAACTGAGAGCAAACCTGGGAGCGGGTGTTTGATATAGACTGTGCGAGAGAGCAAAAAGCATTACATATGTCTGGGGATAACACTGCCAAGGTAAGAGTAAAGCAAAAAGTACTAGCATTACTCCCATTTTGTGATCATTCACACTATCCAGAATGATTTACTGGAATTCCTTTACAGGAAAAAAATTGTAAACTTACAGTTTACACTAAGAAATGTATAGTCTTAATTAACCAAGGAAATGAAGTATTCGACTACATAGAGTCTTTAAGCTATCTATCTTACCTATGCATTCACTTCCCAGAAATACGTCTATCATACCTGTTTCCGAATTCAGTCACCTGTAGGATGGATGAAAATTGCAGAAAGAGATATCTGTTGGTGCTAAGTAAAGTCTCTCTGATTTACAGCCCACATTCAGGAGCAAAAAAAGGATAAAAGCAACTCCCCCCTCAACAGTCCAATGTCTGTTCACATAACAAAAAAGTGAATAGTGTCATAGTGGTCAAGAGTGACTTTTGAGATATATTTCAAATTAATAGTCACTCCAAAGCCAAATAAGCACTAGTGATTAAGATAGTTTCAACATGCAGCATAACCTTTAGTTTGCAAAAGGATGACAGAAACCCATGCCTAACATTTTATCTACCATTTAGTAATCTTTTGGTTTTTTCACTGTAGCACAAAATCCAGTTTATTTATCAAGTGTTTAATGAAAATATAAATGTTACGTTGTGTGAATTATGTCTATTATTTTAATTTGCAGTTTTTCATTCCTTTAAAATAACACCATTAGAACAGCCTCATAAACAGTGGTTTCACCTGTAGTTAGTTCACAACAGATTCAGCCTCAAGGGCCAAGACTGGGATACCACTGCCATCAACATAACTCAGACAACCTCACAGTATGAGGGTACATCCTCCATCATATGAATATCAAGAGAATTTTGTTGTTGTATCAGTCCTTCTAACCTTTATAAATCTCAGATGACAACACACTAAAGTCTCTTGCCTACAGCCTGCTGTTAGTATGGAGATGGTTTCCAATAATGCAAAGTAAGGATAAAAATTAATTTCTTAATTTATCTCTTCCACTGAAGTATTTGAGTTTTAGGAAAATTTTGATAATTCCATGTTTATTCTTGCGTGATTTTGTTTGAAAGACGCAAATACAACAATAGCTCTTAGAAAATGCATTCTGAATTCCTTAAAAATTAGAAAAATATCCAGAAGCATTAAATTAGGTTAAACTTCTGCATGTATATGCATATTCTGCCTCATGGAATGAAAGAGAGCTAACTAGTTTATCACAAAGATCATGCTGGGCCACAATAAAGGTCCACTTAGCACCACACCTGACTTTCTAGAATTACAAAACAGTACACTTCAGGAAAGACTTCAAGAGATAAAGCAAGAGTACATAAAAAATGTTTAATAACTTTCATTGTAAAATATTATTTGCACTCTCTGAAATAAATGTCTCTACATTTTTGCAAAATTCAGTTGTTGAAGTTCCATATGGTATTATCAAGGCTGAGATACATGGAATCATGAAAATTTGTGATTTCCCTTCCAAAATCAGTACTATGTAAAGGAGAGTGGAAAATTAGCACTGTATATTAAATTCATCTTGGCAGAATATACCAAGCACTGCTACCTTTACCAGAATTCCCAGAACTTCACAGAAGGTACTGTAGAGAAACTTATTTTCATTACTTGCTCCTTATTCCCTTAATATAGCAGTCTGACATGTTACCAGCAGTTAGTGTGCTCTGGTGTTACAGATTGTAGGTTCATAGGCTTCTTCTATGAACATTCGGCACAATTTAATATGACACACTTAGTACTTGTTTTTATACATGCATACGTATCTGTAGACTAATAAATCAGATATTTCCATCTAAATGCTGAAGATCTTTCGTCCAGGCCAGACAGGGAGATAAGAAAAAGAGAGTTCTTTTGCAGATAGTGTGCTTACCAACGGTACAAAAACTCATTTCTAAACCAAATAATCTACAGAAATCACTCTGATCCAACAGCAAGGCAAGCAACAGTAGTGTGCAAGCAATACAGAGGGAAGCTAACTGAGAGTCCTCACCTTTCTTCACCATCTCTGCTATTTTTGTCCCTTAAAATGCCCAAATTTTATGATTAATGCAACTTTGCCTTTCCCTGCTTCTGTATCATGAAAAAAAAATGTTAAGCAGCATGACTCATGTTTTCAGTATGACATAGTTCCATCATATATGAGAAGGCACTAAAGTACAAATCTCTGCAGACAAGAAGAGTCTGATTAAATATGAAAGAACAAAGGAAAAACACAAACACATCTGGTATTAAAAAACACACTAAGTCCTCAAATTTGTCTGTTAGCTAGGATGCAGGAAATTACAAGATCTGGTGGACACAGGTAAGAAATGTTCTAGAGACAAGGTTAACAATTAAAAAGCATTAAACTCATCATCCCTGACAGAACCCTCTCACTGGAAAACAGTTGGTTGACACAGTGCCTTTTGAAAATAAAACTGGAAGTTTGCTAGAAAAAAAGAACTAATTCTCTTCACAAAATGGGCCATTTTGTTCATTATGTAAAAGCCCCAATATGAGTTCATGTAGCTTTTACAGTTCTGACTTTGGTCCTTTAGAAAGATTTTTTAGAAACTATACTCTGCAGTACAACAAATGCTGCGGATTTCTTACATTTTAATTTATTTGTAGTGCACTATTTCCCATTCTCACACTTGAGCCTGTCATTTTCACTGAGCAATGTTCAGTCAGTAAGCATGCACTTCGTCAAAACCCTCAGAAGAGTCACAACACTAGCTGCAGAACTTAGGCTGCAATTGCTTTCAGTACAATGAAAGGCGGTATTTCAGATTTTTTTTTTCTATCCAAAACCTAAACAAACACACACACATCATCATTTTAACTACAGAATTACTAATTGCAGAAAAAGTTAAGCAAAAGCCCTGATGTATTAGATTTGAGTAATTTGCAGTAAAATGTCTGCTATGTCCCAGCATTCCTAAAACTGAGAACCAGAAAGATTACTTTACAGGGAAAACACATAAGTCAGAAGGGCTATATGCTGTAGGTGACACTTTTTAACACTGATGTAGTGTTAATGCACTTTGTTCCAAATCAATCTGGTACATGATGTACCTACTGAGTGAAAAAAAATTACTGTGGTATTTGGATTTTGACCAAAACCATGGAGGTTTAAAAATAAAAGTCTTTGATGACCAGATATTTCCTATTGCCTGAGACTGTCAAGATTATCAAAACTGCGTTTTTCAGCAAGTTCTCTAGTTTAAAAATGTAGGGAGGGATGACACATTCAAGAAGCAGAGGAACTAATAAAGGCTACATTTGTGTTTCTTACTGCTAGCATTCCAGAACACTTAATTTAGCTTTCCTCCACCATACCCATTGTGATAGCTAAAAAGGCAAGAGGCATCACATGGTGTTGCTGGTACTAAGATAGGCTCCTGTCAATCGCTTGGTCACATACTACTACACCAGGTACACAACAGTTGCTTTGACTCGACAGCAACAAAGAAAGCAGAACCCATGAGGTCTTGTTTTCCTAAAAAAGGAAAGCTTATCAGAAACATTTATTAAATAGCTGCTGTAGAAGAGGAAGGATACCACTGAGCTTGTAGTGATTCCATATGTTTTAAAGACCCAGAGCACACCTCCCATAATGGATGACAGGCACAGCTACACAGCACTCACATGGACAACAAATTTCCAGCCAGCTGTGAAAATAATGACTTATGTCATCATGTCTAATGTTGAAGAATGTTCTAAGTCAAATAATTGAGTGTTGCTGGTATCTATTACAAGGTTGCTTACAAATAATCCAGAGTGAAAGATGTAAAATTGTAAAGATTCCACAATAGTTTATATACAGTCATCTATATGTTTCCAAAGACTGTACATAAAGGCCAAAGGGACAGGAGATCCCTATGCTCCAACTAACCAGCTTTTGATAAGGAAATACAAAAGTAGTTTAAATTAGCCAGTTTGCAATCAAGTAGCAGAACAACCGGATGTGTGGCGAAGCAGTTCTATGGAGTGGAACCTGGGGGTCCTTCTGGTCAGTGTGTCCTGGTGGTGCATAAGGAAGAGCATTGCCAGCAGGTTGAGGAAGGTGATCCTGTCCCTCTACTCGGCCCTGGTAAGGCACATCTGGAGTGCTGTGTCCAATTCTGGCCTCCTCAGGACCAGAGAGACATGGAGGCCCTAGAGCGGGTCCAGTGGAGGGCTAAAAACTTGATTAGAGTATGTGCATATTTAAGACATTTTACATTATTGCTCTCCCCTCAGAAGATGGGAGAGAAAATCTTTCTTACCGATAAATACATAAACAAGCAACAACAAATAATCCTATCTTCGTAACACTCACTCTCTGGACTAGTCAGAGAGAGAAACTGCACATATTAAAGTTAAAACTACTTAAACCAAAATAAAAGACCTACACAGACACTCTTCTTTAAGCAATGGTGCACTGGTTTTTCTATATTCTATGTCAACTTAAGATAACAACAAGTAGGATCTATCAAATTAAGTGCATTCACAAAAACTATGGGCTAACCTGATTTACTTACACTGCTTGTAAAATTACACATGTAAGTAACTAGTCCAGCTTCACAGATCATGTCCTTTATCCATAGAATTTAAAAAACAATATATGCAATATAAAGAAGCTCTATCCACAGATCTAAAAAGTACAGTAAATTTAGTATTGAATTTCTTAGGAAAATGAGCTGAAATCCTGAAATAGTGACTTCCTTCAACAAATTAAAGACTGTCATTATTATAGAAAGACAGATATAAACCCCACAGTTATGCATTCATTTCTTCCTTACTTCAACTAACAAAGTGACATTGCCCATAAGGAGCTGAACAGCACCTAAACCCACACAAGGAGTTCACCCTAATGAACACAATGCTGCACTGGCTTCTTACAAAGTACTTACTATGCAGAATTTTATGAACTCATTTTGTCTTATAAATTCTGTATTTCAAAGATCTCAACTGTTTGCTCATGCCACCTCACCACAGTCTAGTCAAGGTCAATGATCCGAAACATACCAGACATAAGGGCATTCCCATAAATGTGACTGCACAGGAACTCTGGAAAAGCAGTCCAACTGTACCAACCTTCAGGGTGTGCACAATACATAAGCAATCTCTCTTGCATGGCTTTGTGTGAAAAAAGAGGCTTACATTATTGCTCTTCAGTTACTATTGCCTGTGGTGAATGTGTTCGTTAGTGATGGAAGGAGAATTGTATGTATGCGATTACATATATGACAAGAAAGTTTTCTTTCCTACATAAAAATAAAAAATGAAAACCCACAAAATAATTGCATGTGATAATTTGTTGTTATAGCTTCAAAACAGCAAACAAAGATATGACAACAAAGTTACAAGAGCAGGCACACAATTTTAAGTGGCAGATATAAGAACAGCCCACGTAACACAGCTACTGGCAATACTGCCGATAATACACCAAGGGAGCTTATGGTCAACACAAGGACTTACATAGTACAAAACAATTTGCTGCTGTTGAAATTCTACAATAGCAGCCTTCATGGTATCGCCACAAAATGGGTTTACATTATGACCCATCGGGAAAACACATTTTCTTTAATGCTGACAAAAACGAAGTCTGAATAAAACTTTCTATGATGTCTTGATTCTTAAATTAAAACAAAAAAATCATTGTGACTTATAGAAAGTGTTAAATCACAGCAAAGGGCTAATTATACCATACTAACTTCCTTTTGTCTAGTATAAAAGGACATTTTTTTACTTTGCCTGGCTGAGTGTAATAGCCTATGAATTATGAGATCAAAGCAGCAAACTGTATGTTTTCTAAAGTAAGAGTTTCCTTCACCAAGTTTTACACTTACTACAGCTGAAAGAGCTGTGTGAAGGGATCAGCACTAAACCCAAAGGACAGGCTGTGCACAGCAAGAAAGAGAGCAACTCCCTCGTGCTTTTTGCAGGTCACTACCAAGGACCATGTTAGCAGATCCACACCAGACCCTTAACAGGCAGCTCTGCTGCTACCAGTAATTAGCTTGGACAGCTCTGGCTCCAGGAGTAGCAGCAAGGCTACACCATAATGAGCTCAGCTGGGATTAGCAGGACAGGGCAGGGAACCAAGAGAGCTGAGGCATTCTGCATTGCGTATGTATCACAGAGATCAAACAAGGATGGCTGGCTAGGTTATCCCCTCACCACCTCATTCCAAAAATGAAGCACGGCAGTGTGTAAAATACAGGCTAATGAAGAGCGACACCTCCAACAGATGAGAGCCACATTAATTAACACAATCCCTAGATCATGGAATACAGTTTCTGTTAGTGCTAGCAAACTTGTAACTTGTCACTGATTTAAGGGGGAGAGAGAAGGAAGAAAAAAAAAAAAGAGCTGATGTTTTCCTTTTCTGCTTTTGGTAGATGTTTTTGTAACGGAATTTTGCAAGGAATTCCTCTTGCATGGCCTGTAAAGCACTTCAGGAAAAAACAAGTATGTTTCTTTACTTAAACACCATTTAAGAAACAAACTCACTTCTCAATCTACAGCTTTTTGTGCTCCCTTTTGAAAAAAGTCAGTTCATTCCACACCGTACTAGGATCCTCTTGACAAAGCTGACAGAAGCCTGTATGCTGGTATCTGCTTTTACCATTTTCAATCCTGTTCATGAGTAAAACCAGGTTGTTTGTTTTCAAATATCTGAATGTTTTAGGAGCACCCTTGCTTTCAGAAAATACAAATTTTCAAGTACAGCATCCAGTGAATGTAAATTTTGTATGAAGTATACGTTCTGAGACATGAAACCGTAACTGTGGTAATAAAGAGAAGTTCAATTACATAGTTTCAGACATATATTGTGCTAGTATGACACCATGCCTCCCAGGTGACATGTGGCAGAATAATGCCACCCATGTTCTGATAACATTACTTCAAATACTGGTATGAGAAAGAAGAAGTTAAAATCATCACATAATCTCTTGAAAATAAAGGGAGAGCCATCAGCTCCCCTAAAGCCCCAGCAAGCCAATCTGGAAGATGCAACTAACGCCCACTCTAAATCAAACTGTTGTTCTACAGTTTAATAAAAGAATTAATTATCTACAGACAAGATGATATATTAAGAAAAAGCATATTGACTTTAGAAGCACAGAAAAATAAAATTAAAATATTTAACAGTTTTTCTGTCACTAGAATTTTTTTAGGTATTTTAATAATGCCAAACATAAAAGTTGAATTTAAAAAATCCTTTATTTAATTAATTTAAAACTCTGCAATCTAAATTCCTACTGGGCATAGAAATAAACTATTAGACAATGTGGTAACCTCCTAAGGCCCCCATCATCTTTGCAGTCACGTACATCAGTTCATGTTGTATGTACACTGACAGGTGGATTAGGTCCCATCAGCTGCCATCTCAATAACAGATACTAATCTATGAAGAATAAGGAGAATGGGGTCCTCCATCACTTACAGAGGATCAGAAATGCCACATGAGCACTTGATACTGAGTTCTTAATGCATGATTTGCATTATAGCAGCACTACATAGCTTTCTGAGATACCAGAATAACAGTCTTATTGTTACAGACGGCTTTTATTTGTGTCTTGTCTATTTTCCTTTGTTTAAGCATATTAAAAATGAAAACCAAGCCTCCTTTAGTGTGGCTTCATACAATTCTATTCTGATGACAAAAATTATCGAAACCCTGTTATTTTCAGCTCATCCTCAACAGTGATGAAAAAATCAGATGACTAAGTGAAGATTGAGCATTATATTTTCCCCAGTATCTACTTTTCCCAAATACATTCCTGTTACAACACAAGCTAGTCTCATTTACTTTAAACAGAAACAGAAGTCACCTTTGCCTCTCTTTCCCTTCTTTCCCTTTTTTTTTTTTCAACTATCAGAACCAGAACACCCAGTGCTTCACTGCATATCAAGTTTAAGATTTTACTGTCTTTATCTAGTTGAATTTTTTAATCTTTTCAGCCTTGGCTTCTCAGTAGATTTGAACGCCTGTTTAGGTATAGACACAGAATTAAATAATTTCACTGAATATAGTATTTGTCATCCCTTAGTCACTCCAAGATTGCACTAAATTAAAAACAGAGAGCTAGAAGAAAAAAAATTCATATTTTTCCAAAATAAACAAAACTTTTTCATTATAATTTAAACAAATCTACTTGTCATTATGCTTAGGTATTCCAAAAAGTGCTCCAATGCTACCACCAATGCCTGTAGCAATTTTGTACTTTACCATTGTTTTCATCCACACATTTTTTTTTTCCTTTTTTAAAGACAAACCACTCCTAAGTAAATGCTAGTATTTCAAAGCAATGCAAATCTACTAAGACAGGCCATAGCATTACTTATATATGAGGAACAGTTTATCATTCACAGTAGGATGCTTTATGCCACCCTGGACTCTGAAGAGCTACCAGTTTTGCAGCATTTTCTGTGACTCTTTTTGTTCAGAGAGTTATAAAGTTAGTGTCAATATTAGCCAGTATTTTTCTAACTGCACAAATAATTATTTTTAGTAAAACACATGTTTACTGAGCTGTAGGTGCATGCTAAAGCCCTGCTAAAGCCACAAGGAAATTACTTTCTTGAAACTGGTCCCGAAAAACAGCAGTGTTTGATAACTGAACTGATAAGAAATGTTTTCATATCTCCAATTGCATCTGTTTACCAAAAATTCTATCTGTTAAGTTCTTAAGAAACAAGAAGAATTTCTGCATAAAATTTTTACTGTTTTGTATAGAACCTAAGGGAGAATGATATACAGAATGTTCATTATGCAAATTTTATGTGGTAAAGTCTTTCCTCTTTCCATTAATAAAGATAAAGTACTGCATTTTTTTGTAAAATTATATATAAAAAAAAAAATTAAATACTTTACCAGATGAAAACACCCTGCTTTCATGCACATATTATTTTTCCCCTATAAAGAAGGAGATTTTAGCTTCAGTTAATATTTGAATCACTAAATGTTAGAGAGGGTATTATTTCTATATTTTAATGAATAAAACTATTTTTGAAAACTATTTGAAACATAATGAGTAACTGTTGTCTTACAGAAAATTAAAAACATACACAGTCAACAAAATAATTGAGTGAGGAATTAGACAAGCACAAGTAAGCAGTCCTAGCAGACCTTTGTCCAGTACTCAGGCTCAAAATGAGATACTAAATAAAATAAGTCAAGGTGTGAGATCAATATATTTCCTTTTGGTTTCAACTATAATTTTTCTCATATAGGAGTAAGCCATGTATTCTGCTTTAACAAAGGATAGTCTTGATTGCTACATGGTAGCTTCTTCCTTCAAATCAAATTCTCTTTTGAATACCTATGTAATACTTTTATTCAGATTTTTTGTGTAAGGAAAATGTTTTTAACGAGCTACGTAACTTACCTGCTATCGCCCTCTTCCCATTGCTTTAATTGCTCTTTTAGTGCTCTGTAGTTGGTCTGTAACATCTGCAGCCTCTCTTCGTGTTTTCCATAGGCTGCTCTTAGCTCATAAGATTCTCGAGACTATATGAAACCAGAAGAACAAAATTAAGAGTTGGACAAAATGTAAGAGACTGTTACACAGATCACATGAAACAAAAGTTCTCTTTTAACAACTACCATGAGGCTCAGAAATCTAAGCAGAAAGATCACGAATCACAGTCCTTGAGGTCAAAGTTTTCTTATTACTACTTTGGAAAATTTTGCTGCTATGGCAATTCACTTAAATATTATTTTCATGCTGCTGAAATTTTCAAAAATTTTCTACCAAAATGTCAGCTTTCATCTGGCGAATGCATTGGCCTAATACATTTAAAAACACATAGGCTGAAAAAGGATTGTTGGCATTGTTTTTTCATTCAAACTACTCTTTTTTTCCCCAATGAAAAACTGATCTAGGTATTTTCAAGGGAGATACTGGGCACATGAAAAAAATCTAAATTAAACGGCTTCAGGATTTCTTCACATATTAAGTTGTTTCTGTAAGTATATATACACCTACAACACCCAGACTTTGTCCTCTAGTAATGCAGAAAACAGGAAATAAAAACAATTTTTACAATAGCTTTTACATAAACAAAACCATACAAAAAAAAATTGTACAGAACAAAAAGTAAAATAAACCTTGATTTATATTACAGGAAAATACCATGTAAGCTTAAAAACAGACTTTCCTAAATGAAAATACAGTGCTCTGGAATAAAAAATTAAACCAAAGAAGAAGCATTTCACAGCATAAAGCAAGTCAAACTCTTTCTAGTAAAGAATTCATCAGCAAAAAATTCTGCTGTAGCAAAATTTGCAGTCATTCTCAGTTCAATGGGAGCTCTGCTTGTAGAGCAACTACAGAATTAAATAAATCACAACACTTTATTTCCAAGTATTTACGGCTTATATGCAAGGAGGGCTTTTCAGCATTAGTCAATAAATTAGACAGACCCATACTCAGAGCTGCAAACAATAAAAACTGAACCCCACTATAATAACATGGCAAGGGTTTCTAAAGTACTGCTAACTACAAAGTATCTATACTAATCTTGGCTCATCAAATGTAGCCCAGCTTTCATGATGCACAAAGTTGAAAGATACCAGCTAAAGTTTCAAATGGTACTATATACAAAATTCCAGAAGTTTTCTGGAAGTGACTCAGGAAACACAAAGAGAAGATTTAGGAACGGAATCAGGTCCAAAGTGAGCTTACCGTTAAATATTTTCTCAAAGTGGCGGTGGTAGGTTTTTTTTCTGAAAGAACCTCTAAACCAAATATATTTATAAATTTTGAATTGTTTAAAAAGTACTTTTAACTGTTTTTAAGTGACTCATATAAATACCACGATATTAAAACAATCACATAAATAGCAATATAAATCTTACACTAAGAACATAGAGACCATTACCAAGCTTTGCTTGACACTACAAGAGAAAATTTTCATAAGAATCCAATTATAGACATTGTGTTTTCAAGAGAAGTTCGTGAAACAACTGTTCTGAGAATGGTTGATATTGCTAACAAAAACTGGTCAAGTCTGGCAGAGTACTGGAAAATAATGTCTTCAACATAAATCCTCAGAAGTTTATTAGTGTCAATGCCCTTTCAGAGATGCAACCAGCTGTAGAATTTGGCCTTTCCTATTTATGAATCTACATTTTTCATTATTGCTTACCTGTTCTATTATCCATTCTGTTACAGTTATTGCCTTTCTGCTCTGCTCTTGCAGAAATAGAAATTAGACAATTAACCGCCCTAATCACTCTATTGAATTAAGCACTTCAGGCCTTTAAATATACACTGGAATTTCCATAATCCGTTAGATCCGTCTCCGTCTGATTGAATTATGTTATATTTAATAACTAAACTGTCTTACACACAGTTTTGTATATATTTACAGAAATGGGACAGAACAACCATCTCTAGCAGTGCTGGACCTCCAGATTATTCTCCAGCTGTCCACTGTCATCTACAGTACTTCCCATGCAATAATGAAAAACAGTAACACAAAGTCCAATCTGCAGGAGGAAAAACCCAACTGCCAATGAAAAAAGAGCTTTCTTTTTTTTTTTTGCAAGCTGCTCAGTCAAGTCAAAAGATTCTAATCACTAATTCAAATTTTTGTTGAAATTGACCTGTTACAGTAAAAAGAAAATTTTAAAAAATTACACTCATTCAATTATTTGACTACTATTCTTAGGCTTACAAGAATTGAGGCATCCAATCATTACATAAATAGTTTCTTCCACAAACAGTTCCGTGGATAAGCTGCAATATTCATCTATTTTCAGCATTTGAACACTATACAAGGAATAGGACTATATATGAAATGTGAGTGTGGTCTTGCTCACACAAACAAGTATTAAGGTGGCCCTAAAGACTGATGTACATATTCTACAATATATATATTAATTACCTCCAAAAATATTAGAACCTAAAAAGGATGAGGAAACTCATTACCTCCAAAAATATTAGAACCTAAAAAGGATGAGGAAACTCAAAGGGAAGAGCTCCTCTTGGTTTTGAGACCTCTCTAGTTAAAGCTAGGATTATCTCTTCTAGGCTATGCCAGCAACCACAGCTCTAGGAGCAATACAGGAGAACACGAACATATTCTTAGTTCGTATCGAATACTTACCTCTCAACAACCAAACTCTAGCCCACTTCTTAAAGACCAAGAGTATACTGAAGTACTTATGCTTTGGACCATTCTAAGTAGCAGCTTGATAATTTATTTAAAACCCAAAAAATACTCCTAGTTATTTTGATGTTCTCTTCCATCAATAAGGGTGCAATCAGGCATGCTCTGTTACTTTTTAGTATGTCCAGAAACAAAGCCAATTCTGTATAAAAACTCTGAATTTATATGGTCACTCCATTTGTATTAGCAACAAAGATAGTAAGAGGCAGCTTTTTTTGTTCAGAAATGTGTCAGCTGAGAGAACTGGAAAACCTGTGAATGGGACCTTGACCTTTTCTGCTCCTTTGCAATACAGACTGGGGCATTTCTGTTCCTCAAAACCCCATAAATAGAACTGTTCTTTTTTTTTTTTTTTTAATTGTTACCAATTTTTTGAAAGGACTAATGTATAAAGTCTAATGTATAAAATTTCATGTTCCAGACATGCATCATCAGTGTGTATATTGACAGAGCAACTGTTTGTCTGAGCAAGAATATTTCAAATAATCATATTGACAACACTTTGTTTGAAGAGGCAATAATGCAAGGACCAGTTTTGAAAATGTTGATCAAATCCATTTTTCTTTCTTGGAAACAATGCCTGAGAGAAGGCTAGTATTAAGAAATCACAGAATAGCAATAGAAATATTCTGACATTAACTTTATGACAGCCTAGTTCACTGTCATGCTGGCAGTAACCTCATTGAAATATGAATGTAGTGCCACAACTTATTATGCTGACCTGGGTCTCTACAGCTTATTTTCAACCCAATAAAGCATTCTGTAAAAAAAGCCAAGTAGATGAAATTTCAAGAGAAAATGTAAGAATTTCATGTGTTCACTTTCAAGGGGAGACTTAGCCTTTAAAGACTTCATGGATGTCTGTGATAGAGGTCCCATACCTGTAACATCATAAAGCTGCACACATTTCTAAATTATACTTTAAGATTAAATAGAAGATAAGTAAAGGCAGTATGGTGGATGGTACAAATTATTATATGAGGTTATGCAGAGAGAGTTCTTTCTCTTCTTCATCTGCTTTCCTTCACCCCTCTTTCCAGAAGAAATGTGGAATGTGCCTCTCTATCATTAAGGCAACAACGATAAGCACTGATGTGGGAGTTTTGCTTCCAGGGGCAGAACAGATGCAGCCCACAGTTCCAGAATAATCTGTAGCACCAGTGTCAGGCAGGCCAAGTAAGAGTAATGAGCAGGAGGCCTCCTGAATGCCAGTTCTCAGGTTTAGCTGGTGGGACATGCCTTAGATTTCTCAGCAGAGAGAAAAACCAAAAAAAATTTAATTTTCTGTCGCCAGGAACAAGACAACATGGAAGACTGAATTGGAAGTTTAAATAACCTTTCCTGTCCATATACTCCACATGTGTTAAGACAATGCATTAAACTCTCCCAGGTATACAGATGGATGAACTGTGGCATTTGTGCTAAAATATAACTCCAATTTACAATTTTTCTAAAACTGACTTATCACTGTGGTTGGTAGAGTTCCCAAATTTTTCACTTACCTAACATTTATCACAGCATGTTCAATATAACCAGTTCTCCTTTAGGCTACACATAATTGGAAATATCTTCCAAATTCCACAACTGAACAAAGATAAGCCACAAAAAAAGAGAAGGAGTAGATGGAAGAGAGGGAGGAGAGGATGAATTTTACATGTTTGAGAAAATATGACTCTGGGTTAGGGTTCTGCATTCAGAGGTGCAATTTTAAACCAATAGTTTGGTCAAAAGGTACTGTATTTAGGTAGCAAAATACCAAACCAACAGAAACACAGCTACAAAAATCTGTGAAACAGGGACAAAATGAGAAATTGTGAAACATGCTCAATTAAGATTTTCTACGAAGGGGTGGAGCGAGGGGGATTGTTACTGGGGTTTTTTTAACAACATTTATTAGACCAGCAACTAACTGAGCCATAACTTCTATGATTTCCAGGAGTCAATCTGTTTCTAGTAACTGACTTCAGGATCTTAAAATATGGCTCTATTGTACAGAAAAAAAATTCTTTGTGCTTTCAGTGTTTGTACATTCTGATTTATTTCATATGAACACATCAATCTCTCAGAATATATATTCTCAAACACAAACTTTGAAAATGTATTTAACAAGTACGTGTTATTGATGACAGCTCAATTAAGCTTCCACAGGACTGCAGTATTATTCACATAGTAAAGCAAAAATGTAAGCTAATGGAGAGTGCTCTCTGATCCAAACACACTTACAGTCCCTAACAATAAGTGTATTTTTAATTTTTAAAACGTCTGTTTGTTTTGGTATATCTTTAACTATGCAAGCTTATAGCTTGCAGGCTTTTTATTTATTTTTATTTAATGTTCACCTTTAGCTGCAGAGTCTTCTCTAAGTTTTCAATCCTCCTTTCAGCTATTTTAAGCTTCTTTAGCTCCTCTGACTCTCTAAAAGAGCTCTTTGGGGACAGAGACCTTGAACATTTCACAGGTGGTTCCTGGAGAATAAAACAAGGACATGGTTGAAGTAGTTGGAACACCGGATTATGAAAGACATGCAGAATTAAAGAAGAAGTAATTTTGAATACTAATAATGAATTATAAAAAAAAAAAAATCTGCATGGAATACCAGAGAAATAACAAGCAGAATTACCACAGCGCTACCACTAAAGGTTTCTCTGTGACTCGTTAATGAGAATATTCATTTACATTTACATTGTTTCTTTCAGAATAATGATGTCCCATTAGGGAAGACTAAAGGGTTATAGACTCAGAAATGCAAGAAACCTCATTACAAAGGAGGGGATAGAGGCTGGTCTAATTGCTCTATAAGGGTCCAAGGTTACACTTGATAGGACAACCAGAAACAAGAGGGAAAGGATTTTTTTCCCTTTGAAATAGTTTAACACACTGTGAAGTTGAAGGAACAATATGCTTGAGGAATATAAATACAACAGACAGTAGATCTTATACCATAATGACCATATGGTCATTAACTATAATGTGACTAACTAGAGACAAGAATATGTGTTTATATTATGTACAGCTTCATATAGCAATCTGGAGAAACAGTATGTGAAAGTAACACTTAAACTGGGCAGCTATCTTGTTCATTCTATGTCATAAGTCCTTATGGCAAAGAAAGAAAGGCCTCATAAAATTAGACTTTCAGATTTTCTGAATAACTTTGGTTAAGAACAGTGAAATACTAACACAATACTTGATGCCAGTAAAGTAAAATACTGTTGTGCCAGTACATAACATCAAACAAAAACTTAAGATAAAGTGTAATTATTCTTGTTGCTTTATGCCACTTTCACTATGAAATAACTGATGTACAATAAAAGGAATTAAGGATAAATTCTTCTTCAATACTGTATATGTCAATACTTCCACTATTCCATTAAAATAATTTAATCCTGAAGAGTATCTTAATTAGCAACTGAGATTTTTTTCTTTGACCACTGCCTCCAGTATGAAATATTTACAAGACATCATATACCACAGTCTCATTTTAAATAGTATGGGTTTCCAAAAAGGAGAAAAAAAATCTATCATGAAATATCAGAAAACAGTAATATCTGATGTTTATATTTATATATATGAATGTATATATTTCCAGTGTGGTTTTGTCATTTGCTTTCAGGATTCTTTTGCTTCTGAAAGAGATGTAAGAAAGCCCAACTACCAACCAAGCAAATTTTTTTTAAAAAAACATTGTTACACCCTCATGAAAAAAACCCAGCCAAAACCAAAACCAATCCAAGCAACACAAAACAAAACAACCTCACCAAAAAACAACCAACAACAACAACAAAACCACCCCAAACCAAACCAAAATAAAACAACCAAAACAAAAGCACTGAAACAAAAAAAACCTACCCTAAACCAAACCAACCCACACGCACACAAACCCAGAACTAACACCTGGAAAGAATTTTAGTACATTTAAAATCCGAATACCATAAATATATACTCATTTTCAAAGTCCCAGATTTCTTGAATAAAACAAAGAACTTTAAAAAAAACTCCACCGAAACCCAAACTCCCTATCTTCTACATTGCCTAATTGTTATATGACCATATATTATGATGTCACAAATCATTATTTTTCAAGAATTGTATTCTAGCTAAACATTATATTTGTACAGAGAAGATCTGCAATATACACAGTTTCTCTGAAATCAGAAATAGAAGGTCAAAGCACTCTGCTTATTGCCAAAGAGAAGGACAACAAAGGAAAAGAAGTGGATGAACCAGTGCCAGACTGTTGAGAATAAATACGTAGAGAAAAGCCAAGAAGGAAGAGGGAAAAGAGACAAAAAAATAGAGAAAAAGATAAAATTCATTGTCTTTCTAGTCTAGTCACAGCTGATCAGATCCAACGATGCGTAAGCATTTTTTAATATATATATGTACAGAAATGTATACACACACAGTTTATATATAGCTACCTAGGATTGTGCAAGAGCCAAGGTACATAAAAAACCAGAGAAAACTTGTAACTATTTATGGATATGGAAATAATTCCCTGTGACAATGGATGGGATTGGTGATATGTACTAAGAACATTCTATTGCTTTCACCTTTTTAGTGATCATACTAAAGGTCTGTGGAGAAAGGGCACTAGGTCTGAGCTTTACAGCCGCACACAGGTAGTCTGAACAAAATCTTTGCTAAGGAGGCAAACAGTCCTATCAAGACAAAAGAGACTGTGTAGTAAAATACACTGTAATTGGATTGCCTGGGGCTGCTGCAAAACTCAGTTTGAAAGACGGCATCTGTGACCCTTCTCACAAGTGCAAACTTTACTGCTCCTGTGGCTGCCAAATATAAACGATTAATTTTTAATTCAGTCCTCAGATTCTACAGAAAATTTTTGACATACCTGTATTTAATATACACACATATATATATATATATATAAAAAACGTTTCAAAATGCAATGATTCAAAATTTTAGGAGTAAAAATCCCCTCCAATTTTATCAGTGAAGAATGTTAATTCAAGTAAGTAAAGGAATCTAGATCAGATATTTTTACTGAAGATTAACCAAATAGCAGAAAACCAGAAATAAACAGAGTCCGTAATGTACAATAGATATGAAACTTTGTGACAGAAGATTTAACATAAAAAAATAGCAGGTAAGTAGATGGGACACACATTAACTGGTAATGGAGGCACACAAACAGAAAAAGAAAATATGCCTATTTCTAAACATCCTTTTCTTACCTGTCTCCACCACGAAAGACACCGTGGGATGAAGCCGCAAATAGTCACATTCTTGAATTCAGCAGGTTTTGTGTTGATAAAAGTGCCAAAACAAGCCAAATAAAACAAACAAAAAACCCCCAACCCAAGCAACCAACCAACAAAACCCCAAACAAACAAAAAACCCAAAACAAACAACAACAAAAAACCCCCCAAAAACCCCCAATAAACCAAAGAAGGGAAGTCAGAACTCCTCCTGAAATGTCTTAAGAGCTGAGGACAGTGGGCAGAAATCTTAATGGTTTTATCAGTTGAAGAAACAGAACCATTGTTAAGCCTGAACCCAAGACTGACCAGATACACGTGGGGTTTTTAGAGAAGAAAAATGGCAAATTCTTGATTCACTATGTTTCAACAGGAACCTTACCAGTACTGCAAGTTAACACATGCCTTTCAGTATCTTGACATTACACTTAGAAGAATGATATAGAATGTATATGAATAAAAGGCAATTCTAATTCCCATGCACCATACCATGGAAAACCTTAGCTACAAAAAAACCCCAAAACCCTACTGAATTAGACAGCAGACACATGAACGTCAGTTTAATCCGCTAACAGAAATCATACAAAGCTCAAAAAGTTACAACGTTTAAGCTCCAAAAAGAGCTCTAGGAAGGTCAAGCAACTGACTCCTAAGTCTTCATACACAACAGCTATACCACTTTTCACAGAGACTGGACTATGACGGTTACAGTTGCCTCTAAGTACACACCTAACAATATCAAGAAAAAAGACATTACAAGCACATTTAAAAAAGCTTTTAACCACCTCTCGCAAAATAAGTTGTTTCTATTACTCTGTATGACTGTAGTCAAGGGATGTGGATTTCCGCAATTCACAAAAAAACCAACACAAGGCTATAGATGTATATATGCTGTTGCACATATACAAACATAGCTGGAAGCATGCAGTCATGTGGCCATATCTCCCAATTTATCACAGCAGTGCCAAGTTTCTGGTTTGTACCAGGCTCTTCTTTTTAACACCTTTTCAACCATTCCTTCTTTCAAAACCTTCAAAACCTTTTTTAGAGCAGTAAGTCATCAAAGCAGTGTCATTCTGATCAGAAGTGATTCCATGCTTATTTGTTCTTTGTATCCTGGGAACGTACATAAGGGGGGATGAAGGGGCAGCACAATAGTCTTTGTAAAGTCAAAAGGGTCATCTTTTTAAAACAAAGACTGAATATCCAACATACTTTTCCTGTCAAATCATGTGCTAGTAACTTCTGTCAGAAATAATTTTGTCATAAAAGGCTGAACAACGAGGTAATGAGAAGATATTTCATTGAAAGGGAAAAAGGGTAGAGTAATGCGTAAAGTACAACCGCAGCAGTACTACCTTTTCTATTTTAGAAAATCCAGAGTATTTCCATAATTTCACTTACTGTGTTTGTTACAAAGGATTTGTAGCTCATCAAATGAGTTCCCAAAAGTTTTAATAGAGACTTGTGTGCACTTGTGAAAAAGTGGACAGATCAAACAATCTTGACTATTGAAAGAGCATGACTCAGATCTACATATCAAAACAGGAAGAAATTTTTTACAATAGGCTTTAAAATTTGTATTCAGTTTTAATCAAGGGAGTGTAATTGCTTTATTTTGACACAGTTCACGACAAACACAGCAGTCTCATTTACTTTCCCCTGAGGAAATAGAAAATGACACTGTGGAGGGCTGACCTTGGCAAAGGGTCAAACACCCACTCAACTGCTCTCTCACTTTCCTTCCTCACTAGGACAGAGGGAGAAAACAGGATGATAAAGCTTGTGGGTTTACCACTCTACATAATGGGCTGAATTGACTTGAAGAAAATGAATTTAAGTTACCGTCACTTAAAATGTATTTAGGTAGTAAGAAATTAAAAAATAAAAAAAATTAATTAACACCTTCTTCCCTACCCAGAAGGAGCTCTCAGCTTCCCAGGCACAAACTCATTCCATCACTCCCGACTTTTTTACCACCTGCTGAACCATGCAAGTGGAAGGTTTACAACCAATGCATAACAGTTCCTACCGGGCCATTCTTTCCTCCGCACACTTTTCTCCTGCTCCAGCACAGGGCCTCTCCACAGGCTGGAGTCCTTCAGGATAAACCCATTCCAGAGTGGGTCTTTCATGGACCACAGTTCATGTAAGAGAGGAACCTGTTCCAGCATCAGCTCCCCTCTACAAGCTGTGGCTTCTATGAGTGAATATCCATCTGCTCTGGGCTCCTCCACAAGCTGTAGTACTGACATCTGCTCCACAGTGATCCTCTCCATAGGCTGCAGGGAAGTACCTGTTCCAGCACATGAAACAACCCCTCCCTCTCCTCCTTCCTGACCTTGGTGTTTGCTGGGCTGTTTCTCACCCTCTCTTCTTCACTCTGCACCGCCTGCGCAGCATTCTGGTCTTTCTTAAGCACATTTTCACAGAAATGCCACCACATGCTCCAAAGGTTCTAAAGTATGTCTTTTCCCAAAACTACCACACAGTACAGGACATGCCATACATTTTTCAAAGAAAATGTTATGAGATACCATACGTGGATAAACTAGAAGGTTTCTAAGGAAGTGGATGTGATGGTCTACCCTTGCACATTATTTATACCATTCAGAATCATGTTCACCTTTGCAACCTTGTTAAGGAGATTGCTTCCAAGATTCCCATACTCTATACAATCACAATAAAAATAGATGAGGAAGAGTCTGAACACACTGAAAAGCATAATGATTTCAGCTAATTTAATAGATCCATTTAAATCAAAGAATTATTTACAGATGTCATTCATTTACTATAGCTTATAGCCATTATTGTTATTTAATGCCTAAATTAAACAGTGAGACACCACGAAAGAGGCAATTCAGCACTATACAAAGGTGAAACAATAAACTTCAAAGGACATGGTTAAAAAAATAGAAAAAACACTATATCCCATTCTAAAAATCAAGATTTTGGGAAAAAAAAATCTTTTTCATTTAGAAAATCATAATAACCATTTATATTTCTCTCATTTTCCTTACAGTGAAAGATGGTCATTCTGATAAACACCACAAAATATCTGATAAATATTCATTTTAGCAAACCTACAAAGAATTTATCCTTCAAATAGTTCATTTAATTAAGAATCCCTTATTCAGTATTTAATAAGGTAAAACCTTCTACTCCCAACAGCTATTTTAACAAGTCTTTGGCAGATAACACAGGAACTATTCAAACAAGCTTCCAGAATTATAAGCAGCGTCAACAGATATTAAAATTATTATCTGGACCCTTGAGCAAAAACGTTTGGCTTCACCAGCCTGACTTAGACACCAATACACCAGACAATAAAACTACTCTACCTCATGCTTTCTTCCAGTCCTTATATCGTTGCTTTCCAGAGTATGTGTAGTGTACAAATTATGCTCTGCCAGGTTAAGACCTGGTTTTTTTCAATTTTTTCTGTAAAAGCTCAATTTCAGATTCTTGCACTGTAATATAGCACTTTAGGTCACTTAAAAAAGGCAGTTGAAATACTTAGAAAATGATTATTCTCAGGTATATTATATTGGTAACGAACAATCAGAAGCATAACACACTATTTACATAAAACTGCCTAGAGAAACATATTAACAATATTACAGAAACATGTAAAAGCTGCAAATAATTCTGCTTTCATAAATGACTCATGAATCCATAATCAAAACCAGATCTCAAAATATTAAGTAAACATTTTCAGACCACCACCATATTTTCCAAATACCAATTCACATTCTTAAAAATGGTTGTTTTATACAGATGTTTCTTCTGCAGTAACTTATTCTACTTATTTGATGGTATTTCATATGTCACATGCTATTAAACTTTCTTGACAAAATATTGCACCTTCTGGACTTGTTTCTGGTGAAACTCCACGTAGTAAGTATCACCGGCCTAACAAAAAACCTTTAACTGTGTATTCTGTAAATAAACATATCATTAGTTAAGAACTGCCTCAGGAAAGTACTTTTTTAATGTAAATCTACAACTTGTACCTGTTACATCCTTAAACTCAGCACAAATGTTGTGGTCAAACTGAAGACTTACAGAAAAAATAGATTCTAGGTCACAGTGTTACTCAAGGTTGGTACTTTATTTTGTTAAACTGTTGAATTCCAGGACCCTTCCTAGCTATCAATACATGTGTAGCAATTCCTTGGCACAATACAATTCCTCCTGCACACCGATCAACTTGCCCTAGCTACCAAACCTGTTCAGACAGGACACATTTCACTGGTAGCAGCTACTCTAAGTTATATCCCTGATATCCAGTAGCAGACTCATGTGCACATGACCAAGATTGGTCAAGGGACCATGGCTTGACGACTGACTCCTTGTCAGTTGAGTTTCCATTACCTGGCTGCAATGACATCCCACTCCGTTACAAGCACGGTGAAACTTCCTTTGCTTAGTGCAAGCAGCAGCAATATGCCTGTTGTGTCACCTTATGGTAACCACAAAGTGAAACGCTTTAGCTCAAACCTCCTCCACAATGCCTTAAGGCTGGGGACAGACACCCATGTTCAAACAGCTGTGCCAAAGACAATATAATTCCCAGATGGTCACTGCATCCAACCAGCTGGAGGTTAGCACCTCAGTGGCATTGCTGGAAAAGGAATGATGTAAACCGCTTCCCTAATTGACTGTGTAACTAAAAGGGCTGGTTAGTTTAAGAAGTCAATGGAAGTAGCTTGAGCTGACTTTGTGCTGCACTGATGAGGGGACACTCATGAAACTCTATTGCCAGTAGTGTTCTGACAGCAATGACAAGCAGCTGGCAAGCAGTAAAGTCTTCAATCAACAAACTTGATCCAGAAGACATGTTCTTAAGACTAACCAAAAGTTTTGTTTTATCCCTTATTAACAAGGTCCTGATAACATCACTTGCTTGCAACTGTTTGAGCATATTCTTAAGACAAATTGAGAAGATAAAATTTGGTACAATTATCCCTTGGTACGACCATCTCAAATACTGGTATTCCCCATGTAAAAGAAGTCAGGTATACTGACGAAAATCAGAAAAAGCAGTGTAAAAAAAAGGTTAAGTAAATAAATCTCAAAATTCATGCCAATCAAGAAATGAGATGGTCTAAAGCTGATTAAAATCAATCAAGCAAACACCTTAGTAAGCTTACTATTTTTCAGAAGCAGACTAATGGACATAGCAATTTTATTTCTAAGCAGAACATGATGATGCTTTTCATAAAGCCTAATATGAACTCACAATTTCAACAAATAAATTACAAATTAAGGATATCAAGCACTTGTTTTAGAAAAACCACAACTCTTCTCATACAGTAACTATAAGAAATTTGTCAGAGAGTAAAATTGCCCATGCTTTTGCTGACTATAAATTTAGTTCCTCATTTTGCATAGTTTAGGCCATATGTAGTTGCAAGCAGATGTCATTACCACCTATGATCAGTAAAAGGCCTGTTTTATAAACATTAGCTTATAAACACACAGGAAAAAAAAAAGAAAACAGGAAAATGAGGAGTAGACAAGCCATGTAATCAAAAGAATGCTTTAAAGAAAATTGGACTTCATGTTTGTTTGAACGAAACCTGAGCACTATATAAAAAGGAAAAAAATCCAACAAAACCTAGAAGACAGAAATAGTGTCAGTAGATAATGGAAATGTGGTTATACTTAAGTTCTGGAACTGATTTTATTACTTGAACTTTATTCTTTCTTTTTACAAATGAGAAATATACCTATGAACTTGACACATTGATTTCCCAGCTGCATGTAAAAAAAGAGCTCCATGTGGAAGATAAACTTTACAATTATATTAGTAACTCAAAAAAGAGTCAACAACTTCAATCTGTTACAATAATTTAAATTCACATTACTGCTAACTTTTAAAAGTCTACAACTGTTAAGGGCTCATAGAATCATTTAGATTGAAAAAGACCTGTAATATCGAGTTCAACCACTGCTGCTGACTTTTAACCTGTAAGAATTACAGAATTTTCACTAATGATTAACTTCTTATTGTATCACTACTTTTTTTTCTTTAAAAAAGGAATGCTGAGTGCCTTAAAACATAACTCCACAAGAGTCACAGACTACATCAAAACCTTGCTCCTCTATGTCATACAAGTTCTGCTATTGACTTCAACAGGACCAATACACGAATAATACTATTCTTCACTTGTTTTGAGGTAATTTTCCTACTCTTTTCTTCTTCCAAAAGAGATCCCTATAAATCGCCATGCTCTGATACTTATTTCAAATAAAATACCATAAAGGCACAGTTTCTAATAAAACCCTTAGAACAGTCTCTGTGCTCACGGCTATACAGACATATTTCTTGGAAAACTAAATCCAACAAATCCAGTCTTAGATCTTAACTTACACCTCCAAAATGCCTATGCTTTTACCTCAAAATATTCAATAAACTGATACCAAAACATACTTACCTATAGAATTGGGGTCTACAATATCCTCAAAACCTGCTCAATTTTTTAAGCATACCTGCCAAATTTCTTCATTTTCAGAAATTCTAAGAACCCAGATATAACTCGATGAGATCAACTTTAAAACTAAAGCTTTGCTTATCAATGGACTCCAGTTTAAAAGGAGATGGGTATCATTTTCTGTTAAACTTAACATATCCTTGAATAATTGAGAAATATTACTTTAATTTTCCTAGCCTAACAATTTTGGTTTTTCAAATATCAAGAGAAAGTTAAACATTTTTGTTTTACACATGAAAGAGACCTTGCCAAGAGAGAAACCTGGCTGAAATTTCTCTCTCTGGTCTTTCGTTTTGGATTCATGTCAATTTAACTTTATACTTCCGGAATTCTGTGTTCCAGGTATCTTTGGATAAGAGCAAAAAAAATATTAAACCCAAATTATTTAGTAAAAAGATTTTTTCTGTATAAAAACATGACTCCATGAACAAGAAAGTTTCAAGATCTATGCATGAGAAAACCCCACCATTTTTACAAGGGCATGTAGTGACAGGACAAGGAACAACAACTTCAACCTGAAAGAGGGCAGATTTGAATCAGATATTATGATGAAATCCTTTACTGTGAGGGTGGCGAGACACTGGAACAAGTTTCCCAGAGAAGCTGTGGATGCCCCACCCCTGGAAGTGCTCAAGGCCAGCTTGGATGGGACCCTGAGCAACCTCGTCTAGTGGATGGCCACGGGGGGCTGAAACTAGGTGATCTTCAGGTTCCTTCCAAGACAGGCCAATCTATGATTCTGTGAAATGCAACTCCACCAAATCCTCAAAGAGAGATGCGAAGATGTGACCTTTCCTTGGCTTTTCACTTTCTAGCTTTACATCTAAATTCTAATTTGTAATCTAAGAACTAAGGGAAGTATTATTACAAATAGTAAGGCCAAAATGGCAAATAATTTGGATTATAATGGAACTCTGATTTAAAAAGCCTAACACTATCAGGAAAAAAACCCAGAATATTGAGTTTCAAGACTACATAAATCATTCAGCATTCAAGGTCTGTTGAAGGATGGACTCGTTTCATAGTA
>VZRV01010042.1:777211-877664 GCA_013398115.1 Falcunculus frontatus
AGATCCCATGTGTTGCACATGTAAAGTTAAAATTATACTCATACTCATCTATGTATTTCAAACACTAAAAACTATTGTTACTTTTCTATTACATATTTGAGCATGGAACAAATTCCACTTCACAAGTTATCATTTATACCTGTCCTTATTATAAGGGTAATAATCTCAAAATAACAGACAGTTTGCAGTTAGGGGAATACAACCATTTGAAAAATTTTATTAGTATTTTCCATCATTAAAGCCTAATTATTTACTCAGCACACTGTGTCATATAAATTGGTCAATTTCAGTTCCATGTGACTTTCTCCAAAGTCCGAGCCTTCAACCAAACAGTGATAAATCTTCTGCTTTTCTCAATGTGCTTCAGTGTTACAAAGCAATAATGTCCACTATGATTTCATTTCATCTTGTCTACTACAAATACTTTTTTACTACAGCATTTGTTAGTTCTCTTAAAAATTATATTTTGACATCTTCGTGATGATTTAAAATAATTTTTGTAATGAATTGAATATTTCTAAAAACTGGAAGACAATTCGGTTAATTTCTGACCCATAGAGGGTGCAAGACTGAGAAAATTTTATTGCATATAAATTAAATTAATACGTCTTCGAATAGTAAAGCCAAAACAATTGTAATGTAAAAAGCATTTTGTTAGGAATATGTTTCAGCAACTGAAATGATCAAAAACTGTAAAATGGAATTTACAGCACCACACTCACAATAGGATATCTGCCTTTTTTATGCTGAATGATTACCAAGACAGAAAATGAAGCTCAAACATGAACTTCAAATATTCACATAGCAATAATAAGTATGTTGGACTAAATCTAGAACTGCCAAAATAAACTAGTTATCCTGTCCAGCTACATTTTTTTAACACTTATATTTCAGTCAAATTCAGTATTTTGAAGACTCTACTATGTAACCCTAATTAACTGAAATCACTGAAAAACTAATGTTAAAAACCAGTAAGTCATAATCTGAAAATACAACTTGATAGATTTTTGCAAGACAACAGATGTGCAGTTTTGAAATATTTTCTTTACGTATTTCTCATATGAATCTAACTTTTTGCTTGAGTTAAAAAACTGGGGGGTTTTTTTCTAATAATCTTAAGTTACATCTATGCGCAATCTATGCACTTCCACTGTTTTACTGGTATTTTCTATTCTGACTACTTTTAAAAACTTCAAAATCAGAAATTATGATACCACTATAAAAGAGCAAATAGAATTAGATAGAATTAGGTAGAACACACATACCAGTTACAAATGGAAACTTTCACATTCCTGTTAATTACAGTTCTTTGATCAAGTAACAGCTCTTTGGTGACATTGTCTTTGGTGTTCACACACATATAAAAAGTAGGATTCAAGGCAGAAATGACTGCTTCAGTTCAGTAAATATATTAGTATATTTATTATTCACAGGGGTAATAGTTACGGTATACTAACTGTACGACTAAATGCATACATAGTAAGATGTAAACAGAAATTTTCTGTTAAGCAGATTGAAATTTTTCATCACACACATTACCAGAATAACCAAATGAAATGAAGCAAAAGTCTGTTCTCACCAACACAAGTGCCACATTGACTAGATTAAGATTACAATATTTTTAAAAGGCATCTTTTACCTTTAATGGAAGATAACAGATATATTCTTGCTAACAAAGCCAATACTAGAAAACTCATTTTTGCCTGACTCAACGTAATCTGAACAGCAAGAAAAGTTCAAATCCAGGAAAAACACGTGCAACACTAGTGTATTTCTAACACACGTAACACTGATGTATTATACCCCTAGCTACTCAATATCTGAAGAAGATACATTGCTGTGTAGACAGACTGATAGCATGTCCCATAGGCTGAACTTTCAGCAAGGCATTAATCTGAACCTGGTCAAGAAATCAGTATTTCATAGCAGAAATTAAATTGCACTTAAAACAACTTCTTAGGAAGGCTTGCTTAAAAAATTACTATATGGAAACTAATAGCTTTCCACACTGCCTTGTTAACCAAGCTTTTATTCCAAATCCATTGTATTCTGATGTTGCAGTCAAGAGACAGTCAAATGAACTAGAAGGTTCCTCTTAATCACGTCTGACTTTGAAATTTCAAAAATTACCAGAATTCTGGTTATCTAGCAGGTGAGAGAAGGTAATCACTGCTTTTTCCCCTCCAGAAACCCCAGATGCGCAACCCAGACAATAATCATTACCTTTCTGAAATTTATACAGGATAGTAAAGTTGGTGATGGGAAATTTGGCCGTAATCAAAATCCAGTCAGAAATGAGCATTATGATACATTCCCAAAAGGCATACTCCAGCCTTTCATCCAGAGCAAGACTGCAAATAAAAATTCTGTTAACAAAATTTGAGGTATTTGTTACAGCAGAATGCAAGAATGACTCTTCATTTTACTCTTTGTGTTGTCACTTTTATTTAAATGATACAATTCTTTCTCCCTTTCATTTGTTTATATGACTGAGGAGTTAACGCCTTTGAAAAACGATCACAACTTTTAGATTGGGAAACTATCTAACATTTTGTGAGAAATTTCGAAACAATAATCAGACTTTCATTCTTCCTATCATTTTCTATTCCCATGGGCTCTCAAAATCCACTTAGGATAAAGTGAATTGCTTCTTGTCTATTTCCAAAGCAGATCAGAGATCATGTCTCTCAGGCAAAATTAATTCGAAGTCCAGATAGATTGATATTTCAAATGAGTCCAAGTCATTAAACATTTGCATTGAAATTTTTGTGCCTACCAGATCTTTCTTTTATATTTAAGAATGCTTACACCATCTCTAGAAGTACAAGTTCAAGATTAGCCAATTTCTTATGGAAATAAGTATCTCACAGGAACATAAACAGTTCATTTATCAAAACCATGCATTTTTATATAATGTCCTTCCAAATGAACGGAACATCAAGACACAGTTACTTCCAGCTACAACTATATAAGCTCATTAGCTAGATCATACTGGTATGACAATTTGCTGGTTTTATGACTAGCAGTACTTAAGTGGTTGTAATTATAGTATCTGAAAGGTAGCATCCTAGTAAGATGAATGGAGAACATCAAAAATATGATGCTTTTTCCTAGTTGGCAGCCACATCCCCTAATGTAGCTAATGAGTTTTTTTGGTAGTCAGCATTTGTCAGGACAAGACAAATAGCATGTCTTTTGACTTGCATAAACTTTTCCAACCTTTCCTGCTTAGAAAACAGTACTAAAAAAAACATGTTCAAGTATAAAGGTAACTAAATCTATGTGTAAAAACCATATTCACACTATTCATCTTTTTAAACTAAGGTTTATATACTTTTTTAAACTACACCAGGTTACTATTCAATAGTAGTTGATAATATTCAGATTCTTTTTTAAAGGAATTCAACATCAGGAAATTTAAAAATGGAAACTATCTGTTAGAAAATAACACAGACAACTAGAACAGCTTCCTAATTTCCATGAGGCTCCTCATCTTTTCTTTTTCTGTTTTGTAGATCAAACAAATGCTTAATTTTTACAGTGGATTATTTTGGGTTTAATGCTAGTTTCTGACCCGGTTTTAGAAGAGGCACCATATTTAATCACACTGCAGTAATCACATTCCAAAATATTCAGAATTGCACAACACAATGAAACAGTCAACCATTAATAAAGTCAGGTGTAGAGAAACAAGAGGTGGAACGAAGATCAGAGGACTAGAGAGAGAACATTGCATAGAATATCCAAATGAAAAATGCTGCAGCGGTTGAGCCAGCAGCAGTGAAAGCTGAGAAGCCTAAGCGCTTCAGAGGAGATTCGGCCCCTTGATGGGCCAGCTCAGAGGTCTGAGATCACCCGGAGTCAGGGTGAGAAGCCTCCCCCATCAGGTTTTGTGGTTCTATGCAGATTTGGTCTGTCTGGTTGGCCCATTGGCCATACGCCCCTTTTACCCCTTAAAAGGTTGTAACCCCGCCTTCTCTCCGCCCCCGTACCCTCAAACCCTTGGTTACTGGTGCTCTGCCCGCCCCCTCTCTGCTCCCCTGTATGAGTTTGTCACGGCCCTCAGTTCTTTCTTCTTCGTCCTTGGATCCCTTCGTTGTGGGACAGCAAACCCCCTCGGAATTCTACACGAGGAATCCCTCCTGACTCTTTGTCTCTGGTAACGCAGGAGCTCTCCAGCTCTGTGTTAGTGTGTGCTCTGGTGCCTCCATCGGCACGGGTGTGAAAGTCAGCCAGGGAGTGTGCTACATGGCACTGCCAGGGTGATCCTCTGCCAGGGACGCTTTTGGGATAATGCGGCGACATCACCACCGACCGAGCCTCATCGCGTTAGAAAAACAAACATATTGTATATCATTTATCTCAGAACTAGCAAACTTCAAAGAAAAAAGTGGAATTTTGACTGTGTGTATGTGCATGTTTATACCTTCTTTGAATCCAAACAGGACGTGAGATTTACCCAGTAAACTTTTTAATCCCCAAAACTTACAGAAATAAATTATGTTTATAAGATAAAAATAAAAAGGAATATATTTTAAATAATTCCTTACAACATCTTACAACATTTGATAGTGGAAAAAAAAACCACCAGCAAGCAACATGCAAGTGCTCTGTAAAAATTGTTGACTGACTGTACTTTGACAATTTCTTCTTAACACGTTATAGCTGTCCTTTTTCTGACAGGCAGCATAGATTGTTACAGGTGAAGATACTTAAAAACAAATGAGAAAAGATTAAAGGTATCAGAAATCAGTACACTGTAATAAATTTAGTCTATATGACACAAGAGCATTATTCATCAGTCAGAAAGGGTAAGTAATTTAGCTGAATTATACAAAAAATAAAGTATTCCACATTTCTCAGCTATCCTAACAATTTCCTGTATTGATTTACGTGATTTCATCAGAAAAAACACTTTTCTGGTACACCACTGAAGAGTTACTTGAAACCGAAAACATAATGCCATCAAACAAGCAAAAAATGCCAAACCAAAGCCAGGACTTCCAGAAGCAAAAGATGGAACTGTGATGCCTGCTCACATGTAATAGAAAACACTTCACAGCCTGATAATGGTGGGATGAGGTAATACTGACATATATTACATATGTGTGATGGCAAAATTATCTTAGGTCAGACCAAAGAAAGCTGAGAAATTAAAAAAAAAACCTAGTAAAATTAAATAATCAACCCACGCTATTTATTGGATGGTATGTTAGCCAGAATCATAGCGCAATTGGAAAAAAAACCTGCAGAGCGAAACAGCTGAAAAAAATTACCAACACTAACAAGTGTGCAGGATTTATTTTAAAGTAGGTTTAGATTGCTCCTATGCACTAAACGCCAGCTAACAGCCGGGGTACATTTTTCAGTTCCACAATCCAAAAGGTATTTAGTTGATACTGCCATGAACTTTTCTATGATATCAACTGAAGTACGAGAGTAGGGCCATTTGGGAGACTTTTCTTCATTTCTGGTGAGGAACTAACACTAAGGTAGATCCATCTAAAAAATGTAACAGTAACCATATATAGGCACTGCGTATAAAGCAAGTATTCTTCTACATTAAATGTTTTATCAAAATTCTCACACCTTAAAAAAGTATATTACAGAGACCCAAGTAAATAGAATCACAGAATCACTAAGGTTGGAAAAGACCTCCAAGATCATCAAGTTCAATCTTTGACCAAAACCATCAAGTCAACTAAACCACAGCACGTCCAGTGCCACGTCCAGTTTTTTATAAACCCAAACATAGAGTAATATTGAACATATAGTAATTACATAAGTTTTAAAAAGTTAGTCTAAATTAAGACACAGTAAAACTATAAATGGAAATTATTACACTGCCATCACAGAAATCCATGTTACAACCCACACTTTTTATGAGAATTTGGAAAGGACAAGGGCAGAAATCAGCTGAAGAAATTCTATGGTGAAGGTGAAGAGACAGTCCAGACAGACTACACCTAGCATATTCATGATATTTCGTTTTACTTTATTTATATTCACTTTTTTTCCCTCCCAAATACTTAGATGTCAATCTACACTATAACACACAGGAACTACTGTGCTGTAAGAATATCAGTACAGGGTCTTTCAAGCATGAAAATCATTGCCTGTGAGTGCACAACTTAATATCACCCTAAGAGACTCAGTCTACCCAGAATTTCTTCAACTTTAACCTATAGGCACATCTGATGTCAAAATCTACCCGCTAGAATGTGACCAAGTGTACTGGTGTTTGGCATACGAGAAACAAAGACGACCTTAATTAACACACTTTCCATCAAGAGAAAACAGTATCTGAGCTTGAACTAAATTGTGGGAATCTGTTAAAGATCCGAGTTCCTCAAAACTTTTCCAAAGTAGACATGAATACGACAACACACTTACTACTTATGTCGGCTTCAGAATATGTGACTGGACACAGTTTCTCCCCTGCCTCATCATGTTGTGAAAGAACTTAGGCTTTTCATTCCAGTTTGAATATGAAGCTGCACTATCACTAGCATTTACGGATCTATATAGGTTTAGTATTTCTTTTTAGAATTTAATACTGCTTATATAAACATATTTATTTTTAACTACACTTAAAGTTTGCTGCAGTTACAAAAAATATGAGAAGTGTAAAACTTAACCTTGTTATGGTAAACACAGTAACTTGATGTTCTGAGAACAATTTATTGGGCTTGAAGCAAAGCAAACTACTTCTACAAGACACCAAGAGAAGGACTTGCAAAGGCAAATGCAGGTACAAAATTAAATCTGAAAATGTATCTGTCATGTTCCTATTTTTATCGACTTGCTGATGCACTTGATGCAGATTTCTGCAATGCCTCATAACTGGAAACTCTTACTCTGCTTTCTAATTACTAAATCGAAATAGTCTAATTAGACTAACTACTGCGCATTGCTTTTCTTCATCCACAGACATGCACGGTACCACTATTCATAGTATTCTCTATTTGAGAGCTGAGTTCCAGGACATAAACGATCATTTCCTGTTGAATGACAATGGTATTTCCACTCCACTAAAAAAAGGCCTTCCACTGAAAGACTGCTAATCAGTATGATTAACATGGATCCTAAAGGCCACATCAGATCAAGCAAAAAGTACTGCATTATAAAAACAAAGGCCTTAAATTGTAAATTTCAGAAAACTGTGATAAGCTGTTGAAGGACTTCAGAATGTCTTCTTGTCTTATTATCCCTAGTATTGATTGAAATCTCTCCACCTTGAAATTGTTGGTGAGGACAAATCTATTGAGTCTCATTAAATCCAGCATAGGAATGAAGTCCCCAGAGCATTTGGGACCACTAAAGCAGATGCTACACATTTTAGAAAAATATTCTCTATCCTTGAGAATATGAACTACAGCTGCAATATGAAATAGACATCAATTTGTTTCCATAAAAGCTCTAATGTACAGGAGTTATTGTAGAACACAGCATCCTTAAAATTTGTACTTAGAGGAAAAAGGTGTATCAAGTCAACCCAATCTGATAAAACAGATTACAGATCTTTACATGCTGCTCACTACAGCTAGACTTGAAAGAGAATTTGTGGTCTTCAATAGATTTACACATAATCCAACGCAAGTTTATGATCTCAGATTTATCAGAAATATTTTTTCTTTTTTCAGTCTACTGTACTGTTTCATGCTACACATTAACATCAGCACAAAGATCTGTTTTTCTCAATGGTACCCTGTTAATGTGAACTTTGAATATGTGAGCCAACCATACTGCCTGAGCTATAGCACATAGTGCCTCTCTGACCACTAACAGAGAGGTCATTGATCTTGCTATAAGGGACAATATATCATAGGATGTACATGCTGATAGGCTCAATGCCATTTGAAGAAGCAGGAAAATATTCCTTTGTGACTATATTTCTGGAATAGCTGACACATCCTTATCTAGCTGTTGCAGACTGCATATTATTAATGCAGGGAAGACAAACAGAACACAGATTTGTCTGCAATAGTTTGTGCCCCTCTCATTCAACCGGAAAAAAAGACATTTGCATTATTGCTAAAGATGCTGAGTTTTCAAAAAGCCTGTTGTGACTTCGGTAGGACCTAATATCTTGTGATTTGAAAAATCCACATTACTTTGAAGCAGTTACAGTTGGCTATCTTATACAGTTCTGATTAGAAATACAGAATAGGACTATCATGATGAAGGGATTCCTTTCCCCTTCCATAGTTCTTTCAACTCAACTTGACACAAACATTAGCTCTATTCCACTCTGACTTCAGAAACTTCACTTACTCCTTTTTTCACTTTTTTTTTCCCCCATATTTTTTCAGGTACAATATTTTACAAAAAGACAACTTAGCAGTTCCACAATAGTAATTTTTTAGCAGATCTGAGTTGGCTTTTGTTGGTTTAAGAGGCAAACCTTATTCCTCCCTATTAAAAAATACTGAATTCAACACCTCCAACCCAGCAAATTTTAGGGTCTTTTATAAGTTGGAAGTATTTGGCAGCTATCAAAAATTAGGGCTTATCTTCTAAACCACATTAATCTTATTATAAGGTAAGATAGACAAGCTTTAAGTCCTGCCTAAGACTGATGAAGAACTGTGAACCAGCTTTCTGGAAACAGCTTTCTGAAAATTGAACCAAGCCCAGATTAGAAGTGGCTTGACCCTATAGCTGTATCAGTATACCCATCATTTTACATACTACTTAAGCAACTATTTTTCATAGGACTGGTAAAACTCTTTCCCATACTGAAGAAATACTGGCAAAATCACTACTGTACAAGGTAAAGTAACATTTATAAACAGTTTTGTCAGGCTTTAAAACAGTCCCATGAAAACCCAGTTTTACTTTCTTTCATATCGTATTGTTGTAGAACTTGTCTGTAAGAATATGGTTTTATAGACACCAGTGAAGACACTTCATCCTGTTTTTTCTTTTGCCACCTTTTTTGTTGGTTTTGGGGTTTTTTTGGGGTTCTGGGGTTTTTTTTTGGTGGTGGGTTTTTTTTTTTTTTTTTTGGTTTGGGGGTTTTTTGTTGTTTGTTTGTTTGGGGTTTTTTTGTGGTTTTGGCTTTTTTTGATTTTTTGTTTGTTCCTGAGTGACTCAAAGGATCAATTTAACACCTTCAGAAGCATTGACTGGAAAATGAAAAATAAAAAACTAGCAACTCCTGACACCTATATTCTCTTTTTTTCATTCTACAACTTACTCTGTCTTGCCCCAGCTAGATAAATTCCCCCTGCCTTGCACACGTTCTAAACAACTTTGATGGAAAGTCTACCTATAGCTTGACTGGGCTACTACTGAAATGCAGAACAGATTTAATATCTATCATCACTGCAGTCAAACAAACTGTAGAGTTTTCTAGGGTGTTTGGGGGTTTTGCCACTTCTTTTTATATGCAGCAGCTCTTTATGCTGGTATTCCACAATATTTATAATTACCTTAGCAAAACCACATCACGCGGTACACTGTCAAGTAGACAAGAATGTGCTGGGCACTATGAGCTATAAGATGCTAACCAAACACGTCTTTAGAAACCCAGTACTTATTCTGGTTTGACTCAGGCCTAGCTTCACAATTTTACTACAAACTGCATACTCTAAATAAGGTGACATAGGGAAAAAAAAAATTTTTGGGAAAAAGCACTAGCAATACACAACTTCAGAAAGTAGTTCCAAGATATTAGAAGGCATGTGAAAGTTGTCTATACAAATTCTTCCTTGTCTTCTTCCTTCTTAATCTTTCTAAAAAGGAAGCAAACATATCTTCTATATTTCTTACAGATTGAAAAACATATATAATTTCATAAACCTAAACCAAGTTCTGAGTAGTGCATGTTTGACAGCTCATCAGGGTTAACATTTTCCCTGATATCACCAAAAATATGACACTGTTCTGCAATGCACATGTTGTTCCAACTTTGTGAACCAGTTAACCATTTCAAAAGATATTATAGGAACAATTTTTCCAGTTAATTTTTATTGAGTAGGTTTTTGTATCTTAAACCACTAAAATTCTTTGTGATTTACACAAATTCTTTGTTTACAAGTGAAAAGAATATCTTCTGCTAAAATACGAAAATCTATTTGGAGAATTTAGTACTTGAAAGCTCCCATGCTCTAAAAGAGGAAGAAAAACATAGCTAACACCAGATTAGAAAAAGAAATTTATATGCTTGGCAATCCAATCCTATTTTTCTTAAGATTCAATAAAATCTTAATTTTTAAGGCTGATCAATTCAATGTATGAATGGGGCCATATATGCTGGTATGCAATTAGGCCAATAAACTCTGATATTCAACTATATTTCGGCAATAATAAAAAGCCAGAGATCTAAAGGATGCAACACTACAAAGAGCTTTGATTACTCTGCCCATTGATATTGTACAAATGGATATTAAAATGAACCCTAAGATCATAAAGCAGAATAACATACTTTCTGGTATGATATTGTTTTAGCTGTGTGAGCATACTCTTGGTCTTGAAGTACTTTTTCTGTATTGAGAGCCTGTAGCTCCTTTATCAGCTCAGCCTGCTGTGTTGTATCTTCAATGTTTTGTCTGTAAAGATTCGGTAGCTCCTCTAACTCCTTCCTGTGCAAAACAAGCAATAAAGAGAAATTAAGAAAAAGAACAATGAACTCTGTTAAAAAATTGTATGCAAATAATTTTATTGTAGATAATGAGCTTCCCATCTTCATTTATTTTTCTGTCAATTGCCTTACAAACACTGTAAGTTACATATAAAATATTTATCATATACTTCTGAGACATATCTACAAAACAGTTAACTTTCAACATGGAATGCCTTTCTATTTCCCTGTAATGCTTTAACTCCTCTAAAATAAATGAATTTTCACTACTGCATTGTTTTCTAATAAATATTCTGTTAACTCTTTAGCAGTAAGTGTTGAAATGTAAAATATGTAGAACACATCAACTGTATATAAGTTTTAATTTTTTTTTACCTAGAACAATCAGAAAGAGATAAAACTTTTTCCTGAACTTGCAGAGTATGTGTGAAGCAAGCTTTTCTTCTGAAATGCATCTACTCCCTAGACACATGAAGTATATTTGCTGATAAATTACTTTTTGTCTGCAGGTACAGCATACTGCAACAACCAGAAACAAAGTAAGCAAAAACTTTGCAGCGTATTATGTAACATAATAAAAGCCCTATAAAGACAATAATAGGAATGATGTTGTAATGCAACCATAGGATAGATCTAGTATAATCAGCTCTGTTGATTATTTTACTGTACTGCTGATGGATTTTTCTAAATTAAGATCAAAGTACAGTAACACTATTAACAATGATTAATACTTTGAATATTTTCTGAAAAATATATTAAAAGTACAGATGACTCTATTAATCCCTGTTTATATATTTTCTACTTAATTCCCTTTTAATTCACAAGCACATTTCACACTAGTATTACATACAGATACCAAAATATATATTTACCACTCCAACTAATTTTCTTCCTTACTTTCTCAAAGATTTGTCCCTGTAGCCTCTAACACATACATAACATTTCTGTGACTAGAACTACCACTAACAACAGGAGTTATCATTGCATTTTTCTAATACTGCTGGAGACGTCCAGGCAAAGACCAGTGTACAAAAAGTAAGCAGCAATACCAACTCCAATGTTTTCTTCCCGGGAAAACACAGAATGACAAATAAACAATCTTAAGGGAAGTTCCCCAGATTTTCTTCTTAAAACCTATGCCACTAATTAATATGATTATTCAATACAGATACAGCTGAATAATTATATAAGAATTTAAATTACATGTGCAATACAACTGTCAGACAGTTTTATTTTGTTTAAAGCACAATTTCAGAAAGACTGTTAACACAGCAAAACAGGATAACACTTAAAGCCATGCTAACCATGCTTACTAGGACTTAACATTAAGTCCTACTGTTCTGAATGAACTGTAAAGTAGCTAAGTTTCCCAAAGTTATGAAGGGTAGAGGTACACTAAAGACTCTTGAGGTAAGAAAGTGCCACTGCAGTATGTATTGCATATGTATTAATTTAATTCTGTTCAGAAGCACAGCAGCAAAAATAAGGACACAGTGATATATTAGTGCTTTCTGACAGCTGTACAATAAGCTTCCAAACATGCACTTGTTTAATTTCCCTGTGTGTATATAGTAGAAAATGACACAGCTATTCACTGCAGTTAGAACACAGATTGTATTAATTTTGCACAGGTTCTCTAATCAGGTCTTCATTTGGTTGTGGAAGGGAAAAACATGGGGTAATGTTGAATCCTCAAGACCAGTCTGCTATAATGCTACTCTTTAATTTGTATGCCAACATCAATGGAGTTATCTGTGTCTGTCACCTGAGAATGTAGTATTATGTGTTCTCTACTGGTCTGCCCACAAAGTGTATTAAGGTCAATGGGAATCTTTTTCGTTGACTTTATCAGACTTCCAGCTATATCCTTAAGGGGAGCCAGTGGGAGGGGGAAGCTAAATCCTGCAGCCACACAAGAATCAGAGCACAGTCAGAACATATTAACATGTTTGCTTATGTTAAATTTAAGGCTTTTTAAGTGTAAGGAAACTCAGTCACAGTTCCATTACAACACATTTTAAAAATCAAACTTGATTTATTCGTACTTTTACTTTAACTTGCTTTCCTCTTTAGTGAATGAGGCACTATTTTTACATTGTAAATCAATGGGGGAACCTTTTATTTCATTTTTACAGAGCAATATGGAAATTATGCTAACCTTAGCAGGCACTATTCACTACCAATGTGCAGTACAAATAAATACACAGAAATAAGCACCTTTGATAACAGATGAGCCAAATCAATGAGGGGAGCTTTAAACTAGGAATGGCAGGGAACAAAGATGTTGATGAAATACCAAGTGAGGGAGCTGCGGCCTGGGCTGGCCAAGAAAAGCAGACAGGTAGATATGGACAGAAAAGACCTTGTAATGAACAGCAGAATGTTCAGGGAGGACCTCCACCATATGCACATGAACAACAGAGCACTGACAGTATGAGGTTCTTAAGGGTCTTCCTGGTGAGAGGAGAAATGGGTGTTAATGTCTTCACAAACAATTCAATCTGAAAGAACCAGTCAAGTTCTGGAGAAATGAGTGTGGGGGTCTCCACAAACATCAAGCCACGCAAGTTTGTTGCAGAACCAAGTGCAGTCTGAACTTCAGGGAAAAATGTACAGGCTTAATAGACTTATGAATATTAACTTCCCCACCCAGGGTGGGCTTAAAGCTAATTCTAACAGCCATGCAATGAATGATGGTGGGGGGGACACATCTTACAGGGGGAATACGTAGTAAGTGAGAAAGGCTGTACCTTCCTACCTCAGCCAATGGGGAAAGGAGGAGGGCAACATGGAGTCAGGAATTTAGGGTAAAAGGAGGCCGTGTCTTCCAAAAACCCAAGAGAGACCCCACAGGGGTATGGCCTAGTGGACTCTCTCCCTTAATTCAAATAAAGTTGATTCTTGTGAGACTCCTCTGTCTCCTTTGTGGAAACTGGCCTTTGACAGCGTGATTTTCCACACACTTGGAAATAAGCACAACCAGGTGCCTATCTGAAGCTGCTGTTCAAAGGGACACAGCACATCCCCATGGTGGATGACAGGAGAAATGAGAGATGTCTGCACCTTCTGGACTCAGAAGGTGTCCAGAGAGATCACAAAGACAAGGTGGGACAACTCACATGACTGAAGCACTGCCATGCATGGATACAGGTTCTTTAGGAAGGCCTATGTTCAAAAAGAAGGTTCTGGGAAACTAGAGCAGTCAACCACATCTTAGTCTCTGGGAAGGTGATGGACTATGTGATGGAGAAGATGATCACTGGGAGTCATAAGGGGAAATAATATTCACAGATTTATAGAATATTCTGAGTTGGAAAGGGACCACAAGGATCATCAAGTACAGCTCCAGTAAATGGCCCATACGGGGACTGCACCCACAACCATGAAGTTACTAGCACCGCACTCTAACCAACTGGCCTGGCAGCCTTCTCTGAGGGAAGTACTGCCTCAGTGGATAAGGGGTGAGCTCTGGATGTTCTTTTTGATTGTAGTAAGAAAGACTTCTAACATAGTATCCCATAAAACGCTATAGACAGACTGATGACGTATAGGCTAGATAAATGGACGGTAAAGTTCCCTTGAACTGGCAGAACTACTGGGCTTGAAGAGTTGTGATCTATGGCAGAAAGTCCAGTTCAAGGCCACAGACTAAAGGAGTAGCTTAGGGGCTAACACCGGGGCCACCACTTTTCAACACCTTCATTAATGACTCAGACAATGGGACAGAATGCACCATGGCAACTTTGCTGATGACATTAAAAAAAGGGGGATGGCACAACAGATGTTTGTGCTGCCATTGAGAGGGACCTTGACAGACTGTACAAGTGGCCTGATAGGAAGTTCACAAAGTTCAACAAAGACAAGTGCAAATTACTGCCCATGGAGAGTAATAATCCTGTGTAAAAGTACAATCTGGGGACAGACAAGCTGGAGAGCACCTTGTCAGAAAATGCCCTGGGGATCCTGGTGGATGCCTGAATTGCCATCAGATAGTAATGCGGCCCTGTGCCAAATGCCAATGACATCCTGAGCTGCAGAGAGGATACTGCTGCCAGCAGGGCAAGAGGCGTGATCCTTCCCCTCTAGTCATAAGTTTTAATGCACATCTTGATGCTGTGTCCAGTTCTGGGCCCTCAGTACTGGAGAGGCATGGACATAGCTGGAGTGAGCCCAATGAAGGGCTGAAAAGATGACTAAAGTATTGCAGCATTTGCTATACATAGAGAGGCAAGGAAAGCTGGGTCTGCTCAGCCTGGAGAAGGGAAAGTTCAGTAACAACTGAACTATCAACATCTATAAATACCTGATGGCAATCTAGAAAGAAGATGCAGACAGGCTGTTGTAAGTGGTGCTCAGTGACAGGAAAAGAGGCAATGAGCACCAATAAAAGCCAGATGAAATTCCAGCTAAACATGGTAAAAATATTTTTATCCATTAAAAGTGGCCGAACACTGGAAGAGCCTAAATAGAGAGGTTGCAGAATCTCCATTGTTGGACATATTCAGATTGGACATAGTACTGCGCAGTCTGCTGTAGCTGATACTGCTGGAGCAGCAGGCTGGACCTGCTGGAGGAGCATACTATACCATCTCCAGAGGTGTCTGCCCGTTTCAGCCACTCAGTGATTTTCTGTGATTCTGTTACTAATTTGCTTCTCCTGTGCTCCTGAGTATTCAAAATCTACCTCATGATAATCAGAAAAACTGTTACAAGATAAAAATTAATTTCTGATCAAAATATTTATTAACATGCTTACTCTAAGCAGCAAACAATAAACACTCTATAAGACAGACACCTGTCTGCCACTGCAGCAGAATAAGGATGTCAAGTCCTCAGAAAAATTATCGTCTTGGATGAGCATGGAACAGAAGAAATAACCAAAAATTACTAACTGAATGTAACGATGATGAGTGGCATTTAACATATAAGTGCCATTATACACACCCATAAATGTATACAGGCATCTATACATACATACAGATATATAAAATACATACATCTACACATAAAATATATAAATTACATGGAAACATTTACATACAGAGACTTGAAAAGATATACATATACAAATAAAAGCACATGGTGATAAAATGTTTCAACATACTGTATACCTTAAAGAAACACAGTTTTAAGAAAAAAGTCACCATCAGCCGCAGTAATTGAAAAAACAACACTCTGTCAGCTAAAACCCAAGCTGAAACACTTTAATCTACTTTTTTCCACCACCCCCACACTTCCCATAAACTAACACACCATAATACACTGAGAGCTTTTAACTCCATTTAAGAGCAAAGAAGAAATTTACAGAGAGTGACCTGCACTCTTCAAGCAACAAGAAAGGGTGTGCTATGAAAAACAGTCTGGTCTTTCTCAAGTCAAAATAGAAGAGCATAACTAAATTATTTCAGTCATTGAAGTAAGACTGTTGTTACAGTAACCTTAGTAGATTTTCCTTTCAGCATCGCAAGGTTGATGCTACAGGAAGACACCACAAAGCAGACTGCAGCAAGACTCAGAGATCTGACACCTTGTCCTACCAGTAACAATATTTAAGTCATTACTATTGCTTAGGGTAGAGACAGCTCTGGTGCTCACATCTGACATTTCCTTCCATCCCTAAAACATAACAATATATAAAAGCTTTCTTTCCCTGTATGCCCCTTTTAACAGTTGTAGAGTAACCTGTGGCTTCCTAGAGATGTAAATGAAATGAGTAGCTATTGTCATTCCACAAGCTATATAACTGTGCTACAAACAGAATTAAAAACACACACATCGCTTCAGGTGATGTTCCTTAGTTTTGTTGCACCACCAAAATTTTGGTGAATATTCTGGGACTTTGAGAACCTCATCTGCCCCTGTTAACAAGGGAATATAAGATGGTTTGGGGTAATTCAAGAAATCTCCAGATTCCATTGCCTAGAGTTTAAAAATAGAGCACAGTGACAGGTCCTATAAATTATGACGTCCCATGGAAATGGCATAAATACTACAAAATGGTTTGCAGCACACAGCAAAGAATAACCTGAAAAATCTAAGAGCAGCAAAATAAGACCTGAGTAAAAATCTGACCGCCTTATAATTTATAGCACACAAGTTAACAGTAACTGCACTGGACGGGGTGAGGGGCACAGTGGGGGCACACCCGGTGGGGGAGTAAAAATAGCAACATTATTACAAAAAAATTAGTTGGAAAATGATCAGGGATGGATTTGGACTAGATACGAATCAAAGGCATGAAGTCATGGCTCATATTTCCACTAAAAACGCAGGGGCAAGAAATTCAAATTCATTTTAGAATAGATTTTACCACCTTTGCAACAGCTTAATATTTCCTGGATACCTGTGACACCAAGGCTCAAGTCTCAAAGAGTCAAGCAAACCTCTCCAGTCTGATGTTCAGAGCTCCACAAGAGCACTGTGTCAAACCACAAAGTTCTAGACCCCAGTATTTAGCATAATTGTAAAGAAAAATCACCAAGTTTGATAACATGAAAATGGAAAGGTTACCAGGGACTCTGAAGAGATCCAGAAAATTTGTACTGAATGCAAACATGAAAAATATAACAAGAAAATGCATTTCACAGGTAATTCAGAAGTCTGAAATTAAACCCAGTGAGGTCAAGAGTGCTTTGCAAAAATTAAGCCAAAAAAGAAAGGCAGTGGCTTCTTGAAGACATTCACTACGCAGGATGGATCCTGTAAATATTGTTTGTTCACTCGTCCTAGAAGATTTATCTTCCACACCTCTAAAGTATGTGGCAGACTTTTACTGACACATGGCAGTATTTTCAAAAACACCTTGTTATTCTGTAGGACCAGAGTTACACTGGGGTATTTCTTCAAAGTTTGATCTCTGCTAATTTGCTGAAGAAAACAATTCTGTTAATGTCTACAGACATATTTACTGTTAAACTGAAAAAACCTCTTGCTAACAAACTGACAGATATGCACAACACAGGAAGTTGCGAATGCACAAGAAACAGAGCACTAGCCCAGTATGCACATATTCCCTTGGAGACTTCCTTTTCCAACTGAATTTAGCACCTAGGGTAAAAATTTTGGACAGTATTACCAAGGTGTCAGCAGAAGGTGTATTTTTCTGAATCTGCCTATGCTGCATATGAAAGAAGACACCAAATGAAGGAAGCCGGCTGCCTTTCTTTCTTCTTCCAGAGCTTGTTTCTAACAATTTCAGTTGCATTCCTGCTCTATTTTCACAGAATGGGATGGTGGAGAAAGTAGGAAGGCAACAAACAGGGAGACCGAGCACTGGTGAGAACAGATACACTTGCAAGTCAGATTGTCTTTTTCAGCTCTGAAGTTTGAAATTGATGATGGGAACCTGAAGATAGTAAGGAGGATGGGGTATCTTCCACACTGTTTGTCAAAGAATTTTCTGCCAGGATCAAATGAAAACCAAGCATTCAGTGTGATACTTTTATAAGACTAAATTTTAAATCTATTAAAAAAATCCCAGTTACCATAAAAAAGAAAAATTAAATGCTTTAATCATGAAGTCAACACAGTTGTAAGACTTTGCCCTAGGAACATGAGAAGATGGAAAGGCTTTGTTTTCTCCTCAGATTTTTTCCTTTAACTGAGGAGCTGTTACTTTAACTCAAACAAGAGTTTGTCTTTTGTTTACAAATACTTGCACAATTTTCACTATTTTTTTCACTGAGAAACAACAGAAAATTCAGTATTCTATACTATAAAAGTACAGAATATTTGCAATTCTTATTGCTAACTACTGAAACTGTGAATTTTACATTATATAAGCTTAAGCCTTCTTTCTTCATAACAGAAATGTCAACAAGAAATTTGTAGCTGAAGTTCATTGAGAAAGATTAGCAGAGAGAAGTTAGCAGACAATAAATTATAATGATACTGATCAAACATATACATACAGACATGTGAAGTATAACTCACATACTAGTGATATAAAAAATACTATTATTCATTGCAATACCACTAAGTATCTAGGTAGGAAAACATTAAAGCACACAAAAACCCCATATGATTGACTTACCGAACTGTTCTCCATAAATGTAGAGGATTGGTTATACGGAAAAGACATAGAAAAAGACTTCTCTTTATTACCTCATGTTCAGACCTTATGTTCAAAAATGTCCTTATTTAAATTCCCTATTTTAATGAGATGTTTGTGGCCAGATTCTAAGAGGTTGTTTTGCAGTGAATAGCAAAGAATACATTTTGAGAAATTTGAAGTTCAATGATTTGGCCAACTCAGATTGCAATATCCTAAGCTGAAACCAGCAAGCAGTAAGTTTGCAAACTTGATTACCTGACTAAAATGCCTTCTTTGCTGTCTCCAGTCCTCACACATATATATTTTTCGGAGAATAATTTCAGGAGATAAATTCTACTAGTCCATTGCTGAATTTCACAAATTCTACTGATTGCCTCTTTCAATACAATTTCCCAATAAGCTTGGCCGTGTTTATTGACTTTTAAAACTCAACTGGTATTATTCCTTTTAAACATGAAAAAAAACCCATCAGTTTTCTTATGAAGATTTCAACAAGATGACAATTTAGGTCAGATGCATCAAAAATCATATTTCTTGGTTTTTGGATTTTTTTCTGGAAATCACTTGGATACTGACTCCCTACAGAAAGATTATTTGTGCTTGGAAAGTAAAGAGAAGTATCCATACCAATGATTTTTACTTCCCAACTGCAGCTCTTCAGGCAAAACTACAATTTAAGGGACTATTGAAGGGAATATTATTTATCTAACATGGAAATGAAACACTGGGTATGCCTCTGAAATTAAGAAGTAAAAAATGGACAATTTCCTGACAATCCACTTAAAAGTTACCAATTATCTTCTGACATTACCTTCATTCTGGGGAATTCAGTAGTCTTTTCAATTCATATAATTCATTTTGTCCTTTACTTCTTTTCAAAGACACAAATAATGCAGCACTAATCTTACAGATTCAGTGTAAAGAAATAGTGTGTGAGACCTAAGAGAAAGCTTAAATCACTGCACTTTAAACCTTTAGCACAGGCCTATGTAGACTTTTGCTGACTTGTCAGATATGACCCTAATTAAAAAGTTAAACTTAGGCTTAAAGCTTTTTCAAGTTTAGGGCATTTAGCATCGCTAATTAATGTTTCTGTCACTAATCATATGGTTGCTTTGTTACTTTCAGTAGAGATTGGTGGTTCTCTGACCCAAAGCTAATTACAGAAGTGTCATTTTTTAAGTCTATCACTACTCAAAAACTGGTAAGATATGCCAAGAGTCAAAATGTATCAGGAGTCTACATAAACTGGTAGACTTCCAAAAGCCTTATATGTTGTGGAACAGAATGGTAAGACACACTTGCATAAAAGTATCTCTAATGCATGACACTGCTTTGCAAGTGGAACAATAGTCTTTTTGACAGGATTCAGACTTAAATTAAAGTTATTATGAAATACTTACTCAGCTCTGACCACATCACAATCCTTTTGGAAAAGTTCTTCCTGTTTCACAGCTACCTGAGACGACAAGTTACTGCATATACTGTGCAAATATTTTATTTGTTCTCTTGTCTCTGCTAAGTCAGTTTCCAAATTCTGCAAAGAAAGCATTTGAAATGCATTAAAGATAATGTAGAAGAAATGATTAAAATCTACTATGCAAGTTATCTATGTATATAGATATATAGATGCGCCCATACATATGTGCATACATTTATTGTGGTCTTAGCAAATATATATAGGTATATGTGCATGTAAGAAAAATGTGAAATACCAGAAAAAAAGGTGAATTTCAAATTTTAGGTGGCCACCTCTTCTTTACTCTAAGTTTTCCTTAGTTCAGTTGTTGGATGTGGAAGGAGGATCCTGAATTAAATCTTTGCAAAACAGTAGTTTCCTATTTAACTACTGAACTGATTAAACCTTGCTTTCTACGTAGGAGCTCCTAAAAAAAAGCAGCTATGTATTGATTGTTTCAAGCTCTCACAAAAATTTATAGTATTGTGTATATGAACCAAGAATCATAGATACAGATTCATTTTTGAGACTGCTTGTTGAATCTGCTCTCCTTTACCATTGTTAATTCAATACAAGGAATAGTTTCTTCAGGAAAAGAAACAGCATACATGAAAATTTCTGAAAGTGCTCACTGAAAACCATGCAAACAAGCAAGCGTCTCCCTTTTGCCATAAGCCTACTATAGTAGAAGTTAGTCAGCAAACTGTGAAGGTGTATCCAGGAAACACAGCAGCAAGGCAGCTTACTCAAGCAAGACTTCAATCTCTACATAAACCTTGCTAGAGTTCCCTCAGAAGAGCACATCAGTCCTCAGGAAGTTTTGTGTGACTATCCACCCCAGAGTGTTTTGAGGCAAGGATGGAAATATAAATATTACAGCAATATCTAGAACAGAATTTCAGACAGTGGCAACAGCCTTAGACCTGCTTTGGAATTACGCTACTTACAGATGCAATCACTCGTTTTCAGTAAGGCAAATATTCCATGATTCATTAATAATTTAAAATAAAAGCCTCCTAGTAGAATATCATCCCTAATCTACTGCCAAGAGTATATTAGTTTTCCATTTACATACAGACTTAGTTAAAGACATAAAATAATGTATATTTTTCCCTTTCAGCAATACCTCAATACTGAGGTTATTTAAATATTTCTATAACTGAAAAGTGAATAATTAAATTCTAAATAAATTAAATTTCTTAAAATTGCATAAAAATGTCTTATAGGTGTTTAGACATATCAGAAGTGTACTACAATCAAATTCCATGAAATTGTACAAGAATTATCATGTCCTGTTAATAACAGTAATACTGATGTAAGGAAATAGCAAAATTCACAGATGAATGAAGTAGGAAATTAATTTGTTTCTTGACAAATATCAGGCTATATACATGGTGTACCCAATAAATGAGTCACCATTCAATGTCAATGGCCAGGTAGAATTTTTTTTTTCCTTGAATAATGAAAAAATTCAAAATGATAGGAGACAGTTCACTATCAACACATGAAATTTTTTAAGTGTTATAAGGTATTTATAACTTGCAGACAAATAAATGTAGGGTTTCTCAGTATTTTTTTCCTTTGCAGCTAAAGGTATTGAATATGTGAACAAAAATTGCAATAGTTTATATATTCTGTGAATAAATTCTATTTGCCTATTTTTAATATCACATTATAGAGCTGCAGAGGTTTTCCATGGAAGGCATGAAAAAAATCTAACGTTACCAATGCTGCAAGTTCTTGTCATCCATTGCAGGGTACAATACAAAGAATATGTAACACATTATTTTGTCATAAATACAACTTCAGAAGTTATCAAATGGCAGAATTTAAAATTAGAAGAAAGGATCTTTCAGTACTTCATTTGTGACATATGTGACTCCAGCTTTTGCTTTCAAGTAAGAAATTAATCGGTTCAATCTTTTGAACCTATTTTGGAAACTTGAGTTTTTTGGAAGCATTACTGTAAGACTGAAACATGAAAATACGGAAAGGAAAAACTTGTTATACAAATACCCTAGCTACTGAAATATTATTTATTGATGTACAAAAGCTCAGCTGAATACTGAAATCAGAAATCTAAAATAAAATCATAGAATGGTTTGGGTTAGAAAGGATCTGAAAGCTCATCTAGTTCCAACCTCCCCACCACGGACAGGGAGATCTCCTACAAGGTCAGGTTGCTCAAGGCCTTACCCAGCTTGGACTTGAACACTGCCAGAGTCAGGGCATCTGCAACCCCTCTGGGCGGCCTGTTCCAGCACCTCCTCATCCTCATAGTAAAGAATTTCTTCCTAATCTCTAACCTAAATTTCCCCTTTCAGTTTGTACCCACTCTTCCTTGTCCTATCACCACTGTTCCTGACAAGGAGTCCCTCTCTGGCTTCCCTGTAGGCCCCCGTCACATACTGGAAGGTTGCTATGAGGTCTCCATGCAACTTCTTCTTCCTCAGGCTGGACAGCAGCAACTTGCTCAGTCTGTCTTTGTAGGGGAGGTGGTCCAGTCCCCTCATGGCTCCCCTCCAGACTTGCTGCAGGAGTACCATGTCCTTCTTATATCGGGAACACCAGAACTATGCAGGGCACTCCTGGTGGAGTCTCACAAGGGCACAGTAGAGGGGGAAAATCACCTCCTTTGATCTGCTGACCCCACCTCTTTCAATGCAGAAATGACACAGATTTCTGGGCTGCAAGTGCACATTGCCAGCTCATGCTGAGTTTTTTGTCGACATCATATTTTCAACCATGAAATAATCTATATTTTACACTAAGTTTCTGAGTATCTGCATTTTTTAAGATCACATGGAATTTATCACATTCCCTTTTTGTTGATACAGTAGCCAAACATTGCATAAACATGCTAGGTAAATTTGTGAAAATTTACCTAGCACAAATACTCCTAATCTGGGTTTTCAAATTACAGTTCATTTCAATGGACTGTTTAAAATTCAAGCTTTTAAAGCCTATTAAAAAAATGCTATTTAAAACAGTAAGTCAAAACATTGAATAATTGAGTTATATGAGAGAAAAAAATGCATATTTATAGAAGACACAGTACAAGACAGCAAGAAAAGGTGAATTTAAAAGAACTTCAAACATGAAAAGCATAAAAAAACCAAGGCATGAGGCAGCACAGTTATGCCCATTATGGAGTCACTATGAATTAACACTACAGTTTTGTTATTTGTAGCTTCAAACCCTTTGAAAGTCACTTTCAAAGACAGTAGCTTTGTTTTCATGTTTTTTCCTGTTATATATTATGACAGAAGTGAGAGTAATTTTTCAAGGTCCCATCTCAATAAAACTCTCATTTTTCAGAGGAACTAAAATCCCAGGCTCCTCTTGAGAGAGATGGCTGTTTCTTTGAAAGTTCTGACCTTCAGACTTTAGAAACTTCAAAAAGTACTGTGCTAACTAGGAATTAACAAAAACAAACAAACAACCCGCCACTAAGCAATTACACTATCTTCTACTTCACCTCCACTTAAAATCTGCCAGTCTGACATTTTTTCATCTACATACAAAGCCTTTTGTGACTTGAGCTCGAGGAAAAATTCATCTTGATAATAAACAATAGATTAAGTAACCTCCACCTAAAGAACAACCAAATAACTCAAATACCTAATTGATTCTTAAATGGGGAGACAGCTGACTGACAACTTTTCCACTTGATCACTTTTAGGACACATAGAAAGCTGATATAAGTTCTGGGAAGCACAAAAGAAGCACAAAAAGTTCTCAAGAACTACTTTAGGCAGAAAGCAAAGACCTAAGTCAACTTTCTGTACACTGTACATTATTTATATGAGGATACATACAGAAAAGACAAACAATACGACACTACTGTCAACTTTTTAGCCACCTTATTAGGTATCCCTCTGTTAACCTGTCTCACTGTGATTTCAGCTAATATGATAAAACTTCAAAGAAATGTTCTTTAAAAGGACAAACTAGCCATAGCACCTTTTCCTTTCTCTCAGTTTGAAGAAGTTGCATTTTATACCCGAACTGAGGTCATAATAGGTTAGGAAAAACAACCAGTCTTTGAAAGTGAGAAGTGGCACTTTTCTTCGATGGAAATGGTTTAAAAAAAAATAAAAAACAAACAAACAAACTCAAAAAAACCCCCCCAAACCCAAAAGGGCTAATAACACTTAGTTCAGCCTCTGTACAGGCCACCACTTTTCCATAGAAGCAATCTGTGATTTAGATGTTACATCACTACCATCTAATACACATTTTAAAGGGAATGTTAGGCTAGCTCATTTTGATAAGGATTCTTTTTATTCTTTCAGATAGAGGAGACTACCATGGATAACATCTGTATACAACACATCTTTAATATTGTTAAATTCTGCGTTTATTATTGAAAAACATGTAGGAAAAGACGCTGATTCAACTCCCAAATTAAAGGCTAAGAGGCAGCCAACACTCTCAGCACCCCTGGATGCAGCTCATCTCAGGCTGTCCCAATGGATGTGTATTAGTCAAGTTCTCTCAAGTATCTTCCAACACATCCACTCTTAGTACTTCACACTGAAGTCTCTCTCTAGGCACAAAGTTTTGGGAACATCTTGGAGAAGACTAAGGGAAAAACAATATTTAGTACCTCTGCTGTATCAATTACCTTTTGTAGTTAATTCATCATTCCATTTCAGCAGCAGACCCCCATTTTCCTTGTTCAGCCTTTCACTGATTAAGCAGTGCAAGAAACTCTGTTTATACCAGTCATTATTTGCCACTCTCAACTGCAGGTAGGTTACCACCACCCTTCCAGACAATGTTTCTGAACTCCTCCTCTACAGCTTTTACTGTTTCCACTTCCTGAATACTGTTTTCCACCTGCAGCCTACACTGGAGTCTAGTGGTCAATTCTGTTTAGCACAAGCTGATATCCTGATACATACACCTTTTTTCCTTAATATCACAGCGGAAGATACTTGGGCTTGGAGGAAGCTGTCTTTAAAAGACATAATAAGTTTTTCCTGAGCTCGTTACTCTTCAAAGCTGCTTCTCACAGGATTCCACCTACAAGTTCCCTGAACAGCTGAAGACTCTGCTTCTAACTCCAGGACTGTAGTGTGCTACTTTCCTTCCATCATTTTCTCAAGGCCTCGGCCTTGACAACTTCATGGTCGTTACAGCCAAGACTGCCACTGATTATTATTTTCTTAATCAGTTCTTCCTTGTTTGTAAACAGCAAATCCAACTGTGTGACATTCCTGGCTGTCTCAGGCAACACCCATCTGCAGATGTACCCTCTATCACACTCTAGACACCAACTTAACCCGTTTGTAACACCCCTCTGAAATATCAACACTACTAATTCCCATCCCTACAATCACCCAGCTCTTTCACTCATCAGTGTGCCTCATCAGCCCAGAAGACAGAGACATAAAAGTTATTCTGTGTTCATTGAAGGGACGGGTAACAGATTTTCAATATTTAGTCCAATATTACAAACACTACATTTGACAACTTAAAAATTATTTTATCAGTTTGGCACACACTAGATTTTTCTCTCCCAAGAAGCAACAAATCATTTCTTGTCCTGGGAACCCTATAACGCTTTCATCATAACCAGTCCAAAGAAGTAAATTTCAAAGAACTTAACTTCCCACGTTAAGAGAACTGAATTAAGCTCTTTCAAAAGAGTTTCCATCATGATAACAATCAGAAGCATCACCAAAATTGCTAGTACAGAAAACAAATGCATTTCTGAGTGAGGTATTAATTAGATAGTTACCGCAATGAATGTACTTTGATAATGTAAAAGAACACAGCATTGTAAGTGTACACTAGTCATGTAAACAAAAAGAATCCACTACCTAGGTGTGTATATAGGCAGCTGTTGAACACTAAGGCAGCATGTTTGTGGCTCATTTCTTGGAGGAATTTAAAAAACACTAGCCAATTTCCACCAGGAAACAAGAAAAAGTATCATTTAAATAAAACAGAAAATACTCCGCACCATGTATTCAGTTATTTCCTTTTTTTGCTTTACCATAAACTATCATAAACTTTTTAATATATCATGAGCAACAATAAGACCCCTCACAGAATAGAGACCTTTGGAGGCTAGGACACAATGTATTTGGAACTACATGTTCTTCCAAAACGACAAAGATCAAGTCTACTGCAACAAAATTATAGGTAAATAAATTACAGATCAAGGAAAAAATTGTGGTAATACTTCTAAGCTTTTATTATTTCACACACACACACAAACACACACATATATATATATTATCTCAAATACAGCATCTTTTTTTTTTAATGATTACATTTTAAGATGACTATTTGAAGTCAGATTCCTGCTTTGCAGCATCAATTTTTAAAAAGCTGTGGGTCTTAAGTGATAGAATGTAAATGAATGCAAGTCCCCACTGGTAGATTTGAATATATAACTTGCTATTTAAAGAAAATAACTTGTAGTGAAATGTCTGGAGAAGTTAATTCTCAAATAACATCCAGGAGTCCATTCCACTTCATACCTTTATTCTGACATCGTTGCCAGATTTTTCTCTTTTCCACTGTGCCTCCTGCTTCCTCAGTTTCTCCAGGTCACTTAGCAGGTCAGCACAGCATATATTTAATCCCTTATTTTCCTCCTCCAGGTTTTTTATAACCAGTCTGTTTTGCTCTTCCTTATTCCGTGCACACTCCTCAGTGTCCTGTAGAACAGTACCACAAGGGCCGATAAACAAAAAAGTGAGAACTAATCAGCAAATATAAACTGTGCAGTTTTATCCTCACAGCAGCTTCTTCTATATTTGATGGCCAAGGTCACCTGTGTACTTTTATTGGCCTCTTTCATGCAGGTGGAAGGGTCATATTTTTTAGCTGGATGACAGCTTTGATGAGTACACATTTGCAAAGAGCCCATTAATTGATCAAGCTGCCTTTGATGCTGTCCCCAGCTATTTTTGAGACCCACGCAGACATATCCTCCCAGACCTCAGCTTTATCAATTAATAATGCCAGTCCCATCAGAATCTAATTACAAGAAGCCACATCTTCACACTTCTACTTTCTTTGCTCCATTTCCATCATTAACTATTTATCTGAAAGTTATAAGCTTGGATTCTTGGCTTTAAAGCATCTTTCTCAGTTGGTATGTGAGAAAACGGTAAGGTATAGCACGGCCTAAGGCAATTTTTTCTCCAAGCTTGTCACTTTCTGTGCCACGAAGGCTGACATTGCTTAAAGAAGTACTTCAAAGCTACAGTCTTATGAAACTATGTACAAGTCAATATACCTTAAGTTCTTGGCTTTTATCTTTAAATTTCCGGTTCAAGTTACCGAATTCATTCTTCAAACGGGCATTTTCCTCATCCACAGCACTTTTTCTCTGCATTAAGCTGTTTATCTCCTGCTGCTGTCCTGTGAGTCTCTATTTAGAAAAAAAAAAAATCTGTTCATAGACAAAAAGCAGATGCAAAGGAGCATGCATGTCCTGTGTTTTACTCCTATGAAATGTAACTATCTGACATACGCAGTTTTTACAGCATTATTTTAATTCATTAGTACTTTAATCATACTCAAAGCTGAATGACTGTAAGACAGAGTAATGCAAATGAGGAACCAAGTATCCTCCTGCTACTGAACAAAGAAGCCTATAAATGCAGAACTGAATGGAAATTACTCAGTGAAGCTCATATAAAAACAGTAATTTACGGAAGTTATATCCATGTTTATGGATTAAGAATATATTAGAATACTGTTTAACTTGCACTTCTAGCACATCAAAAATTAAGCCAAAGAGCTGAATTCAAAATTCTCCAGAACTTCCAGATTTTGTGACAGTAAACAGAAATGACTGTTAAGTGAGGCTACCAAAATGATTATGACACAAAATAGTTTTAAAGAGAATTAAGTCTGTCTGAATTTGCAGCTCAAGGAAAATAATATAACATTGCTCAACACATACTATGGGTTAGTTCACTCACATGTAGAAAAATCTCACTGCCATAAAACAAGAACTTCAAGTTTCTGTGATACTTCCATTTGATTCTCATGACACTTGCATTAAACACCCTCACTCTTCAATGCCTATTAGAACTCTGTTTTTCTGCAGGAGTCTGCTTTAATTCCACAGTCTGTTTTGTCCCATCTCTTTCTAAATCAAAAGGGCGTTAATCTATAATATTTTCCTAGCAGTGACACGGTAAATGTGGTACAAAAATGATGAAACTTTCATGTCAGAACCGAAGTCTGTTTTAATACACAAGCTAAAATGAAATGTGTACAGAGACATAAAAAATTAACAACAAGACAATAATCCTCTAGATTATTCTACAATACATCTGATAACGTATGTAAGATTTTCAGTGTCTAAAGCTTACATCTGATTCATAAGTATGTCAGACATCAAAAAGAATGAAAATGTGCTGAGTAAAAAGCATGCAAAACAGTACATCTGAAGTCGCATTTTCACCATTCAAAAGACAAAACATTTGCTCTTTGGATATATTATTACACTTACAGAAATAAACTGTTGCTGGCAGAGATGGTTTAGTTGAATCCTTAAAAAGGTATGTGTCCACATTACTATGGAAAGCATCAGTAATTTTGCTTGTTACCCTCCCACTCCCAAGTCCTCATGGAATTGGAGTAAGCGACTCCTTTGAGTCTTCCTTCTAGTTCATTACTACTTAGTTGAAATTTATCAAAACAGAAGTCTGTACTTGGAGATGCCCTTAAAACATAATTAAAAATCTCACCTATCTGAAAGAGACTATTGGCTGACCTAAAAATTCACACACATTTTCATAGAAGCTCCAGCTCTTTAAGGCATCTAATTTCTGAGTACACAAGCACATCATATTACTACCTAGTTTCATTATACACCGTGCAGAAACTGGTAAGCATATGTGTATTTGTGAAGCGAATCAGAGATATTTGGGTTCTGTTTTGAATGGGATATTTTCCAGCAATTTCCAGCAATTCCAGAATGAATGGAGACATGATGGTACAAAAGTGCAACTAGATATTTCAAATGTTTGTTCTGTATTGCTCAGATTAAATTTCCAGCTGAAATAAACTACTTACTGTGAATACTTTGCAGAATAGTCAGACAGGTTATCCCAAATTAGACTTGCACACTAATTATTTATCTCCACAACTGACTGACTTAACACTTTGAAACAGTCAAAAGGCAAATATAGCACATCAATCACTAAGCAGCAAACTCACCTGAGTAGTCTACAGTCATCTACTGCAGCAGTAGTGAAACATTATCTAGGTGAGTTACACTTACATGGAAAAAAATTCTGATATGTTTGAAAACATTTTTTTGGGGTATCACTTTGCATGCTCTTATATTTCCCTCTAAATGAATTGAACTTTTACTGTCCTATCTGCTTATTTCACATGCTTGTAAAGAAGGGAAAAAAAAACCCAGAAGTATTACTTGGGAGCCATGACTGGGTAGAAATAAGGGTCATAAAAAGGAATTTCTGAGATACAGACAATTAAGTAAATTATCATCTGCCCTTTCCTGTGCAGCTGTTTTTGTACTTTGCTTCCTCAACCTATATTACTTCATATAACAGGAGAGTAAAGATTGATTTCTTACAGCAGAGAACACAAGCAGTGTTCCTAAAAGACTACCCTATTCTGGAAGGCAAAGGAAGCAACAGAGAAAAAAAGACACCTGATCAACACATGGGGTAACCTCCTACATGAGGTTATTTTGACAGATTTCACCAGGTAAAACACCCATCAGGAATTCATCTATTCCCATAGTATCTACTGATTTTGTCTAGATACTATAAAGACAGTCTGACACTACACAAGAACAATCTCAACTTTGAGTTGACTCAGTCATACTTGTTTGACTACAATAGGGCAAAAGCAATGTTTGACAGCTTGGTGGTCAAGAACCATAAAAATCCTCCTATAACTAAGTACACTACCTAAAGTACACTTTGACAAACTTCCAAGAAAGAAACGTATTCTAAAACAAATTTGCTGTAATGAAAACCAAAAGAATCTGATTTTACCCTTCTGTTTAGCTGGGAAGAATCAAAGAGTATCCCCTGTATACTGCTGGAGCCCAGAGTGCTCCAGGCAAGAGTACACAGAAAGAAACACTGTGACCTGCTGGAGCAGACCTTTTGATATCTCAGAGGACTGTCATTCCAGAATTCATTTTCATCCTTTCCCATGGCATCTCTTTACCTACAGCACAATACAATTTTTTTTTCTTCCATAATATTGTTACATTGTTTACTGGCAAATACTATTTCTTTTTTAAATACCTTCATATTAATCTAAAGAGGAAGCAAAATCACATACTAAGTCAAACTGAGAAAAATCTGCTATGAAAACAACAGATCAAAACCAAAAGGACACAGTATCTGTTTTTTGCCTTAGCTCAGAACACATAAGTCTTTTCACAGCAGTAGGATGTTAAAATAATCTGTCCATACTTCACGTGAATAGACAGAAAAAAAAGCTTTTAAATTAAAACCTCATTTTTACCCATTTGTGACTTTTCACTGGGGAGACAATGAAAGGGGTGACAAAAGCAACTCTTTAATGCTAGGAGTCTGATTCCAAAAAAAAAAGAGTTAGGATACAATTACCAGAAGTTACATACTGTTTGATATTGCAGATATCATCACTGAAATTCCAGTCTTTAATGAAATATGTTTTAATCTGCTACATAAAAAGCATGTGGGAAGACCTATGAAACAACTGCTATACATACTATTATTACATTTAGTGGTTTCCATATTTTCATATTTTGGGGGGTTGAGGTAAAAAAAAGTTGGAAAAACCAACTCCTAATTCTGCATTTTGAAATCAGATCAGACTGCACTACTAAATCAGTATTGCATAGCTACCTCTATAAAGGTTTATGAAATGTAAGTACGAGTGGGTTTTATTTCATGTGAAGAACTCAAGCTGGAGTAAAAACTATCTAGCAGAAATGCAAAACTGACATATCCTTCAATGTCGCTGCTAATGCAGAAATGCAACAACACACTGGGTGCTGAAGCACTTCGTGAAAAAATTCAAATCTGTGCACAACAATATTAAAGGAGTTCATCTATGAATGCAACAAAGTGGCAGGCATTTGATTTCTACTACCAAGAGGATATGGCTAACAAATAAATATTAAATTCTGTGCTTTCTTCATTGCATTCGTTATCAGAAGCCTTCACTCTGCAGTAGTCCACTTCTAAGACACCACACGGAAAAAAATAAAGTTAAAATCCTGATGTCTTATGCAGAAAAAAATTATTTTGTAATGAAATTATTTTATTAAAAATTAAATGTGGAAATATCATTTCTATTAAAGTTATCCTCAGAATTTCTACTTCAACATTTTGTGACATATTTTCTCCCTTTCATAATCTCTTTTTCCTTATAAAGTAGTTGAGGTTGACTTACCACACTTTTAACTTCTCCTCTCCTTCCAACTCCTGTTCTCATTTCTAGCAGGAATTTAACAATAAGTATACACCATTAGAAATGTGCCAGTAACATTTTAGATCTTACCTTGATTAAGCTTTCTTAAATGTCTCTCTATATTTTTTTCAATTTTATTAAACCTCATGGTTCTTGAGCACTCAATGCACATTTAACAAAAAGCATTGCTAGTCATATTCTCATACAGTCCTCCAAAATAAAGGAAAAAAAATAAAAGAAGTTCACTTTCTTTCATCTCATGACTATTCATCAGATTCCTAAACTATTTTCAGATGTAGGACAAACAGAAATTCAATGCAAATAGTTCATGAAAAGGTAACCATATGCTGTGAGAGTCATCGGCTGCATTCTGCAGTCTGTACAGTGTCCTTTCAGAGTCTGAATGACACTAGCTACTTATGATATAAAATACAAGTTCTTTTTAAATCCATACTGCTCTAAAAGTTAAATGCCAACAGTGCTTCACTGATTCTACCATAGATTCCAGAGCATACCTGTATTCACAGCTAATTATTCAACTTAAAACTTGTCTCCTAACAAGGATGAAAAAACAATGAAAAACATCAACTGACATATAATGGATTAAAATGTAACACGTGTAACAGTACTTTGAGTGCATGTCCCATTTTTAATTCTTACTTTTCATTCCTAACCTTCTTCCAGAACAATCTTAAAAAAATTTATAAAGCAGCCACAAATAGAGAGTAATTGAAGGGGGGGAGTTCACTTGATTTTCATAACACTAAAGTTTGTTCTTCCTCATCCGATCCCATGCTCTCCAGGATTCCCTGAGATAAGCCAATTTAAAAAATGGTTTCTGAGAGAAAGTATTAACCTACAAGCAGGTATCTATAAATCCAATCCCAAAATTAATGAGAATTTCTGAATGTCTATTTCTATCAATATTAGACATGAGCTATGACATGGTAACTTAGATACGTATACAAGGAAAAACATTCTTAAAACACTGCCCATTCAAATGTGCTTTCCTACCACATATGTGGTGCTGGAAAAGGACAGGTCTGTATTGCAGGCAGTAGAGAAGAAAATCAAGATTCTTTAAAGCTTTTTTTAAGAGGATCAAGTAAAACAGCTCTACAGAGAAGCAGACCAGAAATATGAGCAGCTGACTTAATCCTGTTCATTCTACATGTAGTGAATATGTACTTACTTCTCTACTATTAGTCAGCTTTGCTTCTGAATTCTCATCTGACCCATAGATTAAGGACGGGTCAAACAGCATAATCTATTATAAACACTGTGTTCCCCATTGCCCTCTTTGGACTTGTCTGGTGTGATAAATTTGGTATCTTCAGCCAAGTTTGCTATCTTAATCGAAACACCTGATAGAATTTTTCAGTACCTGAACATGTGGTGGAAATAAACTGTGGCTTTACGCAACTCCAGCACCATACTTTCACTAGCAGCAATGGAACCATCTCTCACCAGCAATCTACTGAGTAGGTCACAGCCCGGAGAAAACTTTTCTATGATGTGCACCACTCCTTTCCACTCATGCTGCTCCTTATAACTCCACTGCAGCACATTCCTTCTCATTCACTAAAACAAAGCTTTACTGGTATTTTCCTCAATATCCTACAGTCCTTTGTATCCCTTTCTCTCAGTTCCTTCTGCTGCAAGCAAGCACTGCCAGCAGCTGCATTTTTGCATTGACAAGGGAGCCAAATATTGTTTCTGGCTCATGTAGTGTTCCACAACAGGTTTTGCATCTCTGGAACAAAGAATACAGAAGCTCCTTGCCCTGCAAAGACGAAAAATTCAGAGGCAGTTTTTCGCAAAAACACATCTCTAATTCGGAAAACAGACAGCATTTTGTCAAAAGAGAAAACCTGTAGCTCCATAATAAATCCAGCATCAATACCAAGCAGTATAGCATGTATTGCAGTAATGCATCTGCTACACTTAGAAATTTACTGTCCATTTTACTCTGCTGAGCTCTCAGGAAAAGTGCAGCAAATACTGACAACATAATCTGACAGTCTTGCCATAGCTAGTGATTCTCTACACCAGGACAGATCAGATTTTCTATACAACCCATAACAGTGCTGTACAGCAACACTGCCTAATAAATTTATTCTCTGTTCTTTTCTCTCTTCTTAGCAGCTCTACTTTGAAACAGAAGCAGCACAGCCTTCTAGGTCAGAAAACAGAAAATCCAAAGGATCTTTCTATCCTCTATTCTCTCTACTAATTTCAAATCAAAACCAACATCCTGCTAAATGAGCTTCTATCTTCATTGAAGAGCACAATCTCAACGGAACGAGGCTTAGATTTTTTTTTTCTAAGCCTTTCTTTCCAGCAAGGCTTATCCCAAGGTCCTCAAAGTGAGTTAGCCTCTGCTTCTGGAAGAGTGCATGACGATCTGAGATCTGCAGGAATCGATACCTACTAGCATCTATGCCTGACACAGCAGTATTTCATTACACTCATATACATCAATGCTGCCAGATCAGGTGTAGTAAATAAAGAACAGCTGTTGCTGTGATCAACTCTTCTGACAAGCTCCTTCCAAAGTATTGTCAGCAGATTCATAAGGCCAGAATCTAATCTCACAGGGCATTGCCTGCTTCTTTCTTCTACTTGATCCTTAAAGCATAACCATTTTCTTGAATTTCAGGAAATCTGCCTGCATTCAAGTAAGAAGCGATGATGTATGAAAAGCTTCCTCATCAAATGTCCTTGAACAGGGAATAAAATCCAACCCCTTAAAATCATACTGACTTTAGAACTAAAAAAAAAAAATTGTGTCACTGCAATGACCAACTAATATACTAAAAACAGTAAAGAAATTAATCTCTTTTACAGTAAAACTAGATTCCAATGGCTATAGAAACAATTTTTAGCTCAGATGAAAGGCTACTCTACCGTAACTCTCACTGGCTACATAACTGTTCTTACCTAGGCTGAAAAGAAATTTCCCTAGACTAGACACTAACACAAGAGGATGAATTAGATCATAAAGATCCTATCCCTCTTCTTTCTACGCCTGACTACTGAATTCTGCTCAATATTCAAGAAAACATGCATTTCAGTCTAGTGTACTGGGCAGAGGACAAGAGACACCACATTTCTTTACTTACTGTACATTTTTCTGTCTCATCCAAGTGCAGGTACCATTTCAGGCTATCTCTGTAGAAACACCACTAAGAATATCAAGGCTGAGTAATAAAGACCCAGAAGCTTCAGCCAGCTTCAGGAATGGCCACTCACATGAATTATTGAAGAGGTAAACCATAGATTTACAGCATACCTGTATAAATACCCAATATAGCTTCTTTTCTGCAGAGTTAAGTAGGAAAAAGTTAAGTTTAAAAACTATTTCCTCAAAATGGAGTAAGCTACCTGACAGAAACATATTTTCAACTGGCAGAAAAAGCATTCCTACTGGGAATTCATACAAAAATACTAATGAGTTATAAAGGTTCACTGTAATTTAGAGCTTATTAATTTCTTCAGTCAAAAAAGCCCACAGGTATTAGCCATAGTCATCATACTACCTACCTCAGGTAGCGTTCTATCAATAAACCAAAATCAGCAATTTTCAACTGTTTGTATATTTTTCTTCCCATTTTTCTCACTGAGATCAGCTCCTTAAAAACGTTTCCTTCCCTTAATTTTATGAGAAAACTAACTAGAAGATGTCAAGCAGAAAGGCAAAAAGACATATGATAATTCACTGATGCAGTTCAAAGGTGCTACATAAAACACACGTTTCACCACTGAAGGCTGATCCCTTTTCCAATGTACAACTTAGTTTTTTTTTTTTAAGAAAAAAAAATCGTGTTAGTGTCGGCTTCAGCATGCTTTGTCTGCAGTATTTATAAATCTTATTCACCAGACAAACTTTTTTCTGAAGTGTTTATAAAATTCACATAACCTCAACACTACTGACACATTCATCCGAACTCCTTATTACCAAAATTATCCTCATGTCCCTCATTACACAGGAATAATCAAGCTTACATTCTACTGAAATTAAAGTATTTAGATGGTAATAATGTCTGTACACATTTGTCTTAATTTAATAAAAGTATTTTATTACAAAGAAAAATATAATCAGGTGAAGGTACAAAAGTTAAGAGAAATTTATCAGTGTTAATTAATGCTTGAAGGTAGAATTATGCTTCTTTCAATTGGACCCATTAAAGGGGCTTTAATACAGATTTGCACAGCAAGCTGAAGATTTTCAAGAGCAGATAATGAGGCAAGCTAGTATTATTTTAACCCCTCTAGAGTATAATCAGTTGATAAGGTTTTGAAACGTTACAAGGTCTAGGACAAAAAGATTAGCTTTAGTTCCTCCAGATCAAAATTGAAACCTAATTAATTAACAATGTTATAAGAAAAGGTTTACTGCTATTTTTACATGTCTTTAATGTCATCTTCTAAAGAAAACAGGTTAAGATATTTTAACTTATCTATTGCGTGAATAGCAGAGGAATATTCCCTGCTCCAACATTATCTGCTAAACTAATTGTTTGAATTTGAAAATTTCATACATTCCTTCAAAAACCTCACCTTACTTTTTAAGGAAAAAACAGCATCAGTGATCTACTTGAGAAACACACAATTATTATAAATTAAATATAACAGATTAAAAATGTTTCCAAATAAAAAAGAGAATTAAAAGATTTCTGCAGCAAGGTATCTATCAGTCTTCAGAAGAAGAAGAAGAATTAAAGTCCTAAGAGAGTGTCCCAGCCACTTAAACATAGCAGTTAGAAATTATTTTCCTTGAAACAAACAGAGAAGTGACGCATATATGTCAGGGATACGTAACTGCTGAGAAAAGAGTTTTGAGACACTGCATAAAACAAAAATAACAGTAAAAAAATCAGCATAGCAACCTAGACACTAATCTCAAAGGAGTAAGATTTTTACTGCACGACATTTAGAATAAATATATCTATATGCCAGACGAGGCCCAGTTGTGACTATCAGAACTGAAAGTCACCAATAAACTAATAAAAAGGAGAAAAGTAAAAGTACAATGGAAAACTCAAATACAATACATTCTGTACTGAATTTATGTGCAATAATAGATGAGAATAATCTTAAGTGCTTTAACAAATTTTTTTGAACTTTGAATGGTGCATCTTCAAATGTTCCACACTAATTCATACTTTAAATGTTTAACACAATATGAAGTTCACGACGAACAAAGTCTTATTCGTGTATATAAAACTGAAGATTACAACACTGTAATTTAGAAAAGGTGAAAAACTGAAGTTCTATTAAGTAAATACAAGTTCAATGCATATACTCTATTCCAAAGATACTGGACAGCAGAAGTTTTGAATAATAATGATTTACACTTTCATTTTATCCCTAAAGTCACAAGTCCCACTCTCACAAGTATCTGAGCACTTTTCTTCCCTGTTAGGTTACACAATGTGTGATCAAAGACCATATTACTTCTCAACCATGAGTTTCCAAGTTTATTATTTTACTTGATTTTCAGTAATATCCATTGAAATAGAAACCACTCTAATACTAATCTCATTACAAATTAAGCTCATTTAGCTTTCTGTATGAATTAACTACATGGATCTATCTCATCTAGGCTCTGGAGAATGTGCTGACATATTTACAGAAATTTTAAAAGTCCTCTTAGGCACGTCAGGATAAAGTCTAAGCATAATACAAGACAAGAAATATGATCTCATGTTCTCCTTACGGGTTTTGTTGTTATTTCTAGAAGAAATATAAGCTTACATTTATGTCAAATTATGAGATACCGCATTGATTTTTCTTTTTTCCCTTACTCAACATTGATTTATACAATCAGCTTTTTGGTGGCCACTCAGAAATTCCTAGACAAGAAACCCTACAACAAATTATACTGTTGCAATTGGTATCTCTGTATGGTGCTTGAAGGGGAAGAGAAAAACAACAGAAGACAAGACAGGCTAATCTCAACTTCCTAGATGTAACGAATTAGTAGACTGAAATACACAGCTTTCAATTCTTTCTGTCTGTACTTTACAAAAAAGAACATTCATTACCATTAATGTGTCAAAATGCACATTTTCACAAGCAACCTATTTTGCATGTTAATTACATAAATAGTATCTTTTCCTCCTTAGATGAAAAAAGAAGGAGCACATTCAATAAAACAAAATAAATAAGAACACTTCTTACTACATTGTTTTTCAAGCCAGCTCCATTCTTTTATAGCAAATCACCAAAACCACGCGCTCAGGAAACAATCCCTCTCTTGATTCAACCCTACAGCATCCCAGCCAATGGATGAGGCAAGAAGGTCAGAATGTCACCACCTCTGTACATTGCTTTTATACACAGCACTGGCACCATCTGGTGCCCTTCGCAACCTGCCCCCCCCACCAAATCAATGATACTCTAAGGGAGGCTAATTGTAAGGGCCGCATTAGAGTTGTGATGATCATCAAAACAACTTCTGTTCTCCTCATCTGTTAGAATCACCAAATCACAGAATTTCCTGATTTGGAAGCAACCCACAAGGACCATGACGTCCCACTCCTGGCCCCGCACAGCAATGTCCAAATGCTCCTTGAACTCCGGCTTAGTACAATTGCTACTTCACAGCGGAGCCTGTTCCAGTGCCCAACCACCCTCGGGGTGAAGAAATTTTTCCTAATATCCAACCCAAACCTACCCTGATAACTCCAAGCCAATCCCTTGTATCCAGTCACTGGTCACCAAAGGGAAGAGGATCAGTGTCTGCCCCTCCTCCTCCCCTTATGAGGAAGTCATAAATCACAATGAGATCTCCCCTCAGTCTCCTCTTCACCAGGCTGAATAAGCCAAGTAACCTCAGTCATCCCTGATCCAGGGGGCTTCCCCTCAAGGCCCTTCACCATCTTCATTATTGTGGTGCCCAAAACTGCCCCCAGCACTTGAGGTGAGGCTGCCCCAGCTCAGAGCAGAGCTGGACAATCCCCTCCCTTGCCCAGCTGGTGATGCTGTGCCTGATGCCCCCCAGGACAGGGTTGGCCCTCCTGGCTGCCAGGGCACTGCTGACTCATGTTCAACTTTCTGTCAATGAGGATCCCTGTATTTTTTGTGGGGTTACTCTCCAGCCTCTCATTCCCAAGTTTGTACGTATATCCAGAATTTTAGCACCCTATTGAAGAACTCTTCTTTCCCGGCTGCCAGTTTTCCATGGTCCTAGTTACACTTACCAGCCTATCTCCATTTCCACGTGGATGATATAAATGCATCACACCATTAATTTCAGATTTCTAATCAATTACAGTTTCAGCTCCTGAAACTGATCTGAAACCACAGAGAGCAATCTCATGGAGATGCACACCCCACGTTTAGACACTGCCACAGCAGGAAGCTTTCTTAAAAGCAAAGTACTGCATACATATTCCTATAAAGGTCTTCACAGGTATTATGTCTTTCAGATAAGGACTGGATAGAAATGCAGGAGTAATCATACATTGCTGGCTTCTAAACACAATGTGTGTGCATGCACCAAACACTTTACACTACAGCCATGAGGATGTGACAACACAGTGAAACTTCAGCCAGTGCTGTAACACAAAATAAAAGTGTATTTAATAATAAACAGTATTTTTATTTTATTTACTGCATTATTTTATAGACAATTACATCTTTCATAGATCTACATATTATATGCAATGTAACAAATTATATTACATCTAATATATTAAATATTAGATATGATTTTACAGTGTATGAAGTATATAATACAGATTATATATGGGATACAGATAACATCCTATATATACTATACATTATATAGTCTCTATAATAAAGAGTTATATAATAAAATATAATGTATCTATTGTACATCATATCATGCACAATGTATGTATGTTTTCTATGTATTTGTTTAAATAGGTACTTTTTAGGTAACAGATCAACTGTTTGAACACACAGAAGAGTTTAAATAATACTGTATCAGAAAGTTACAATCTCTGAATCACCTGCAGTTTTCTTCTTAAGACACAATAACAAACTATTTTCTATTCTGAGAAACATAAATGTGATGTCAACGACAAGTTTTTTTAAATGCTCTACTTAAACATAATACAAACCTGTTCTAGAGATTGTATTTTGCTGTCTTTGGCTTGCAAAATCTCTAAAATTCTTCTGTCCTTGACTTCAGTTTTCTGTTTTTCTCTAGAAATAAACAAAAAAAAAGAGACACTTTATTAGTCATAATTTGCAGTTAATCATTTGAATTTTTCATGTCCTGATAATGAATGTCATTTTAAAGCACAGAAAATTAAATTATCTGAAGCTGACAGGCCCTGCAGAATTAATCAGCAAGCATATGGCAAGTGACAGCAAATTACATCTGTAAACACCTAATGCAACTTTGTTCAAAAAGAAAAAGAAGAGGTCTTAATATTTTTAAAGCAGCTGAAATTATCTGTCTCAATCTTTCCCAAATGTAGAAATTGCACTTGAACACAGAATGAACAAAATGCTTTTGTCCCTTCTTCGCAATGTGGAATCACCAAGCCACTTGGATCTGTGAAGTCCTTTTCTCAGTTACATGGCATTATTCTGTCTGAAACAACATTTCTGAACATCACGGATAGTTAATTTACCATCTTCCACGGGGATAGAATGCCTAACTTTTACCAGCAGAAAAAAAAAGACAGCTCAGAAGCTTGAGTAAGAGGGATTAGCAGAGCCACTCTATGTGGTTAGTAAGTGCACAGCTATTATCATCTCTGTGACACTTTGTCCAATGCCAGCTGAAGAGTCATTAACGCTTTGTTTAACAAAGTACCTCATCTCATTGCTATCTTATTTCTTAACTGAGTTCAAATACTGATGCCCTTACTAGATTCTGTTTTAGGCAGAAAGAAAACAAACGTTGCAACACTAAGGATATTCAGATTCCTTAGCACAAGTCAGAATTCTTATCACATATGCACAACTAAAGGGCTTAAAAATATGTTCCCTTAGAATGTCCAAATATTTCAGGCAATCCCAGCATCACACCTGACAGAAGCAGAAACTCATTCAGATTATCCCTGTTCTCCCAATACAGTCAAAACTTTCTTCATGGCTGGTATCAGCCACCTACGGAAGTCAAAGAATCCTACTCGAGCAACTCTTGCTGTACCAAACAAGGAATGTTTCAGAGCTGGAAGGGATTCAAACACTATTACACATAAGCCTGTAAATCTGATCTAAAGAGGATGAAAATATCCATCTGTATGCAAAAGGCTTAATCTGCCGAAGCATTTTGTAACAGTGGCCAATAAGGATAGTAGATACACGGAGGATTATTTTTCTCCACTATTAGGTATCACTGTGTAGTCTAAGAGCACCAGAGATTTTAAAAACTAAACTACACTGTCATAACAGGCCATCCAATAACATTAGGGTTTTTAATAAAGTTCTGAGACTGCTAAAATATCTAGTCCAATCTTGAGTAAACAAAGAATTAAAAGAAAAATGGTATGGAATTTGAAGTGAGAGTTTTGGAAACTCAGGTTTCAAGGCATTGTAACTCTAAACAGCTCTCTCCTACTGCAAATATCGCAGCACTGATGGGCTGTAGGACTCAAAGAAAACAAAGAAAAACCTACCTGAAAAGGTATGCATTTAAGCTACATTTAGCTTTGGGAAAAATAAAAGTATATGGGAAGCAGTCTTAGTCAGTTGTACGGCATCAAAAAAAAATCTACTTCATAAAGAAAGTAACTTGGCACTGCAATGAGAAAAGTCAAATCATGAATATTCAACAAGTATTCCAGAAGACATTTCATATCTGAAATGTATTCAACATTTTAAGTGAGACAGAAACTTAACAGAAAAATGAACATCAGATAGTGACCTCAAAGCATCTGATCACCTGCAATCAGAACCATCAAGAAATTGCATGATAGGTTGCTAGAAAGACATGAGCAGTAAAATAAATAGTACAGTATTTCATAGTTTATCTTTGAAAACCTACAAGAATAGAACTAAGTAGACTGCAATTACAGAAATTCATGCGAATGTGAAATGATTTGATGCATTCCAAAAGTTATGCTGTGATGTCCTTTCAAAAAACAAATTTTAAAAAATGGAGCCAAATAGAGCCAAAACAACAAACAGGTTACAAAACATAACAGGTTTTGAAACCGATTCACCCTGCTTAGTAACATGTATCTAGCTAACAGAAGTCACTTTTTCAGCCATGTTTCAAAAAATGGTAAAAGACTTTCTGGTAAGTATATAAAACCTTGTACTAGTGATGCCTTTTCTTGGTCTTAAAATCAAGAGCCAAACACAATTAGAGGGAAAAAGGGATTTTACCTTGGTATTTATTTTAAGGATCCTTGGTGCACTCTGTCCAGGTGGAGCACGCTGGAATGCACATCCAAATGCACACCGAAATGCACCCCCGTGAGCACCCCCCGAAATGCACACCCACAATAGTTTGGGTATAAAATTATAGGCTTTACCAATTAGCATATCTATCAAAGATTCCCCAGTGAGAGGCTGAGTGAACCCCCCTCTCTGAGGAACTTTTCACAAAATGTGTTCCAGAGAAGACCTTGGTGTCTGAGGCTTCTAAGATGTTTGGTCTCCTGGCTTAAGGGAATACTGGGCCTATGGTGGTTATCAAATCTGAAGAATCAGAAGTATGTGAGCTAAAAGGCCCTTAAGAATACATAAAAGTTATATAAAAGAGTATATAGAGGGGGTATATATAAAAAGCAAAAAAAAGCATCATGGCATCACTAGAAGATATTAGACAACCTTAAAGAACAGGAGTTAGTAAGCAAAAATGTCTGAATAGTTTATCTGTACAATACTTAACCCAAAAGTTCGTGCAAATTCCTGAAGGAGATATACTGTTCATGATAGGTAGTGGACATTACTCCTCAACTTAAATGAAACAAAAACTGTTCCAATATAGAAATATTAATGCTACTTCATACTTACTTTGCTGTGGGGTCCTAAATGGCTGTCAACAATTACCCTTTCTCAAAGACGATAGTTGCAGTAATTGACACCCAAATATTCAGGGAAGAGGGTTATCAGTCTCCCATAACCATGCTACACCAATCTAAGGAAGTGATAGACCTATACTGATCTATGTCTAAACCGTAAGAAATGTAACATCCAAAGTTTGCTCAGGTCTTAATTACAGCTAGATAATTCAAGAATTCAAGATTAGACACACACACAACTAGTTGATCCAAAATCCTAAGAGCTTCAGAAGACAAAAAGGAAAGCAGGTCTTTACTACAAAGAACTTAGAAGAATCAGGTGCAGACACAGAAAGAATCATACCATTAACCACACACAGGCCCCATGAACCACTGAATAGCATGGCATCCAGCCCTCAGAAGTACCCTGACCTTAAGTCTACCACCCACAATATGCCATCATCTTCCCAACTCTAACCATTATCTCCTCTTTTGAAGTCACCCTTTCATAAAACAAGACCCAGTCAATACACAAGAACTATTTAATTAGACAGCCTCCTAACTCAACTATGCAATCATCACTTGAAATTTATTATTAAACTTGTTTTCTAATGTATTAATTGATCTGAAAACCTGATAAGTTAGATAGGTTTCCCTAAGGAACTTCACAGTTGGGGGTGGTTAATTTAAAAAAAAAAAAAGTTTTAAAAAAAGGAGAAAACAAAGAAAGTCAATAAGCAAAACAAGAACCAAGTAAATGACAAACAGCTCTGAAAAACAGTATGCACAGCTAATTCTGATTTATTATTGGTAGTTAATAATGTATGGAGCCCTCTGACTTTAGGACATGGTTTCAAAAAAGGGGTACAAAGAATAAAGTCTGGGACTGGAGAGGAAAAAAAAACAGATCACTGTTAAAGCAAAAAATACACCTGTAACAGAGGTACATACTAGCCAATAGTTCAAAGTGTTTTTCCAGTTAAATGCAGCATTTTCTGCCTATCCAATGCTTGGTAAAACACTGCTTCAAACAAAGATGTCAAAGAACATGTTTTATAAACACACATCTATCATTATCATAATGAGTGGGAAAAGTTTAAATAAATTTTATGTATTTTGCCTTTATGACGTTTTCTTTAAAGCTCTCTAGATAACACATGGTGTGCTAATGCCCCCAAAATACAAAACATGTAACCACCCACAGCTAAAGAAAAATGTTCTAATTATTAGAAGTTTGATACACAATGGAAGTTGTCAGAAGCCTAAAGTATAAATAGAAACCTCATATGCAACTTTATCACTAGTTTCTCCTGATGGCATGGGACGTTTTCCCATGCTTGTTACAGGATAGCTCTCCACAGACCTCAAGGTAATATATCTGACTAGAACTTGCACATCATATTTGGATCTACTGTCACACCTTAAAATGAGACTTGATAGGAATTGCAGTAATCATCTCTTATTTTTCTAAAGGGTAACAAATATTGAGAAAAAAATCTTCAAACAACTTTATTCATTGAGCTGTCATGTCTCTAAAATGTATTTTTAAAAGTCCATTGGAATATGGGGGGGGAAATTCAGGCACTGTCAAGAAGCTGATGATGATCAATGACTGAGACAAACTCCTGTTTAGCTAATTAGAATCACTGATGAGCAATAATGATGTGAGCTAAGAATATCTGCAGACTTCTTTAGGATGAAAAATGGAGTGAAGAGAGGCTGTCAATTTGTACAAGTTCTAAGCTCCAATCGGTTTTCCCATGAGTACTACCTATTTTAAATGTTTAATACAGATGCATTTAGCTAGAAAAAATTATTGAGATTCAGCTTCCCACAAAAATGAAGAAACTGAGAAAATATTCTTAAGCTTGACACATTTCGTCTGTTACAATTTTCTTCCTGTATTATGTTCTGTACTCAATTATACTAGACAACGTTCTTGATGTTTGGCACCATTTTAATGGCTTGCCGGAAATGAAACATTAGACTATGAGGAAACATTTATCTGTGGATGAGGTATGAAAACAGCAAAAACCTTAATATGTTAAAAACCAGAAGTTTGTTCAAGTTTCTAAAAACCTTCAGCAAAAGCAGTATGAACAAAGAGGTATCTTGTACCACAGGTCTTTATCAAAAAGCACTTAACCATTTGTCAAGAAAAGGTAACTTGGAGTCGTATATAATTATGTCACATTTACATCAATTAAATGAAAATAAATTTAACTAATAAATTGAATTTGCTGTTTACATGTTTCATAAAATACATCCTTCCAGTTTACAATATGCTGAATTAAAAAAAACAAACAAAAACCAAACAGAAAACCCAAAACAACAACAAAAAAACCCCCAAACAACAGCAAAAAAATCACCCCCAAACAAACAAAAAAAACCCCAAACAAACAAAACAAAACAATAAAAATTAAAAGAAAAAACAAAAAAAAAAAAACCCCAACCAACCAACTAACAAAAACCCCACCAAAACATCCCAAACCCAAAAATACATCTACAACTTTGGGCTTAAATAGAAAGTTAGGAATACACCACAAACTTTGAAGAGTGTGGTAAAATCAGCATTTTAACAGTGTACCTCTAAGTACAATAAACTGCTTCTAGAAACACTGTTACTTTTGAAAGACATTTCATTTATTCTAAAGGGCTGCAGAACTAGAAAGGCTATAAAATATCAGTTTGTGTGATGCACCTTTAATTTGATTACCTTATCTCCCTGTCCTCCAATTTCCAAGTATTTTACAGACTTCCAAAATTCACACATTCTCTGTTTGTATTAAACAGATAATTAATCACCCATGTGCAAAGTGAAGTTGTAGAGCACAGACTGTCAATGTTATAGTAAATATGGCACCAATATTGTAATTACTGTGTACAGTCACATCCCTGTGATTGCAGTCAGTGGGTAGCAGAAACAGAGCCTATGCCTTAATCTTCAGAGAAGAAACTTTACTGTGTTTCCATCTATTAAGAACTGATTAAAAAAAAAAAAAAAAAAGAGTTAAACAGCTCTTTTCAATTAATCAAGAGTTTAATTTCACCTAAGATTCTAAAAGATCCTTATACTTCATGATGAATTACAATTGTTATACATAATTAATTTTTTCCTTTAATACTTAAAATAACACTTTTAAAAGATTCAGACAGCATGGAGCAAAAAAGAATGTAAATGAATACTACACATTTTGCATTTTTTTAAGACAGTAGTTACTTTCTATAAAAAAATCATATATACCTATTTTTGTTTCTTTACAAAAATAATTCAAGATCTAATTACAAATGTTAAATGAAATTGTTTCCTTAGTAAATTATCTATGGAGGCAGTTCTGTATCACGTGATATGTCTCAAAATGAAAAGGCATCATTACAAAACCATAAATTTTCTTGCATCTCTAACTTGATTGATTTAATTCATTAGATGATCTATTAAGGAATAAGGCTCTCGTTTTAAGCGTATGATGATGCTTTATTTTAAGCAACATATATAAAATACTAAACGTATTTTTTACACTAAAGTAGTACAAAAAATAGTGACATTTTTGCCCAATAATTTTGCAAACATTTTTCATCTAAAATACGCAAGTCTTTTACAGTGTTCAAAATATCAGCACTTCAGAACAGACTGCTTTAACATCTGCACATCACCAGGGTTTCCCCCAAGGATTTTTAAATGATGCCTGCCTGTGCTGAATAAAGTGCTAACTTGCACCTTGCATTTCAAACTGTGTCCTGAGCAGCCATCCAGTTGGTACAACACCAGCTGAATTCCCAGAGGCCACTGTTCAATCAGGCTTGACTGCAATTATCATGTCAATATTTTGTGCTCCGATATGCAGATATGCACACATGCAAACTGCATAATACCTTCTTCTCCATGGAATGTTGACTTATGTTCAACGTTCTGAGAATTTTTAATGAAACAGGATATTAAACTTTCATTAACTGTAGAAAATCACAATTATTTGACCTTAGCCAGAAAGGTTGTTCTATTATTCTGTCCACTGTATTGAGTGATAGTAACTGGGCAGTCCTTTGTATTTTAAATTCATAGTGACAAAATGGTAATGGTTACATCTTGTTTACATCATTGTCCTCCTGTCATTGTGTTTCCTGTTAATTTGTAAAAGGGTGTTTTAAGAAAGCTTCTGCACAATGTTTACCATCCCTTCAAAAGATGCAAGATATAGATTTTTAATTTTTTCAATTAACATAGGCAATCTATAGCATTCATTCATGCAGCACATTCACTTATCCTTTTACATAAAAAGTACTTGCCATTTTCAGTACATCTGCATATCATCAGTCAGAGAAGAATCTACGTCAATCTGTTTGTTTCCTCCACAATTTGCTATTCACAGGATGCTGCAAACCACAGCGTAAACTCCTGTAATTACCTTTCCAAAAATTCTTTGGTTATTTTTGATCTTTTGCTTTTCAGCCATATTTTTGTCCATCTGTTCACCTTTAGACAGATGTAACTCCTCAGGAAGAACAACAACAAAACTCTCAATCACTGGCACTAACATTCAGGTTGCTACTGTTTCTGAAGAGTGGCCTGAAATGATAAATCCATTCTTCCCCTTTGTTAAGACCTGCAATACACAGCACACTTGCAATTTAGATATGGAAAAACCTCTGCGTAAGGCAGGCTTGCCAAAGGTATCATCTACCATAATACAATCCCCACGTACATCTACCAAGTCTTGTATCATTGCCACAGTTTGATCATTAATGGATCCTGCCACTTCCCCCTTCCAGAAGAAAGGAAAAGAGTCAGATAGAAGCCCTAGAGGAAAATTAGTCTGTTGACTTGTCAAGATTTCATGTACTATAGAAGGAAGATTCTTAAAGCAGGCTCTGAAGTTTGCAAAAATATTTCAAAACATTTCATACTCTCATCTGAACCCCAATCCCATTTCAGTTTACACATGCATTCACCTAATAAGAGCTATTTTCTAGCACCTTTTTTAAAACCATAAAAAACCCCAATCTTTCAAAAGGCAGCAAACCAGAAATAGCATATTCTTTACATAATACTGAGATCAATAGTATTTAAAGTAGCTGGAAAGTATACTAACATGAGTAGTAGTTTTACAATGGCTTGTTTGAAAATACCTGGAGGCTTTTACATATCCCAAAGGCATTTCTCATTTGCACAGTAAAGATATTTTTTTGTTTATATCTGAATATTAAATTGGGAATATAGTTACAGTCATCCAGCAAGAACTGCAAAGACTGCTGAAAAGTATAATATCATTGGTGTATTACAGGAATCAGCAGCATAGCCATAAAAAAGTACAAGTTACATTTTTACAGTTTTAGGGCAGGATAACTTCTATTTTGGGACCATGAAAGCATTTGAAAGTAACAGACAAATAATGGCAAGGTACTAGTAATTTCCCCCTATGTCTCCCAAATTATGTTTTTTACATTTTCCTGGTTTGTTTGGAAAAAGATACAATAAGGAATTGTCTAATGCTATAAATATAAACTACCTTACTGTAAAGCTAGTACTGCCCACTCAATTCCTCCTAATATGTATTTTCTTTTCTTCGTCACTCCTATGTGGTGTAAGTTGTAAGGTTCTAAGTAAACATTTTGTCCTGCATCTTTTTATTCTTGTCACTGTAATCTCATGAAGAAAGCCTAGCTGTCTCTTTCATCAATTTAATGACCGAAATCCACTGGACAATATTGTTTGATTTTTTATACATATATATGATCTAGGATACACATGACTATGCTTTCTTAGATTCTGTCTGCTTCCATTACATATCCAGCTTATGACCTCAGGCATTTCTAACAAAGATTTGGTGGGGACTGAACGTTTCTCAGTTACGGAATTTTTGGTGGAAAGAACGCACTGAAAAAATGAAGCTATGAAAACACTGGTGGTACCTATGTCATAAGAAGAAATAAAAAAAGGTTTAAATCCATTCCATCCCATTTGTTTCTATCTCAAAATCTTGCAATAAGCCCAAGCAAGATAGAAAAAGTTATGAACTTGAATATGACTGGGTCTCCGTTGCTCCTAATATAGATGAGAAGGAAATCTGTAAGACTTAAATGGTTTTTATCGGATTTTAGTGTAAATTCTCAATTTCCAGCTCATCTGAAACAACTGTGTATAACACAGAAAAATGGACTGAAAGCAGCACATATCCTCCCAAGTGACATGCTTCAGGAATCATTTTGCTGGTAACAGTTACTTGATCATCCCATCTTTTAAACTCTTTAAACCCATGTATTTTTCCCAGATTAACAAAGCCAGAAAATCTCTTGTCCTGTAATTTTCTGGACAGCAGCAGCGCTAGATAGCGGATTCCCTGTAAAGCTACTCAGTGTACCGGAACAAAGATAAACTGATACTAGCATAAAAAAAAATATTTACTCCTGTAAGGTAGAGAATAAGACAAAAACTTTTCTGAAAGGATGAGAGTGGGAAGAGGTACAGTCATGAAACAAGCTACTTAGGAAATCATTACGGAAAGTAATAATAGGAAAAGTTAGGAGAGAATATACGGGGCTGTAATTTGGTTGTGCAGAAGGTTCACGGGTAAAGCTGGGCCAGAAACTATTTCCAAAGCAGCAATTAGACCATTCTCAGGCAAAAGAGATGAAGCTACATCAGTTAAAGAGAAAAATACACACTATTGCTCCATCTGTCAAATCAAAGCAACCCCAAAGTTCAAAGTTGTGATTAATAAAACTCCTATATAACGAATGAGTTTTATCCAAACCTATTCCAGGATTCTCAGGAGTAATGATAACACCTAAAAAGATGCTGTGGAAGCAATTTCTTCTGTCTTAATTCCATAATTCAGAGAAGTATGGAAAAGCTGTAATATACATGTATAGCCTTGAGTTCAAAAAGGTTCTAAAGCATTAGTGTAATTCTAAAAGAGTAGAGGACATAAAAAAACTAGACAAGCACATTAACAGAAGTATGTTGGCAGTGTTTCACATACCAATCACCAGTGCCTCTATACAGTGCAAAACACATACAAAAAATTTCAGCTTATTATCTTGCTTGTGTGCATCAAGATGGTATATAAGAGTGCCATATTCATTGTATCAATCAGGATAATACACAAAATTACCAAATTCTGTTCCAAATAAAGCATAAAATAATTTAAAGCAAGAGACAACTATCAAGCATAAAAATATTCCTAGACATGAAGAATAATAAACAAAGGAGACTTTATCTTATACAGGCACACAATTCAAGAACTCCAAATAATTAATTTATTGACCATTATTTAAATGCACGCCTTCCAACATCTCTATGCTTCAATTCATCCTAATATCCTGATTACTTTTATATGCAACATGAATAAAGAATGTTAGTAAGTCTGAACACCTGTTTCTGCCTTCTTAAGCTTCAGGTAAAAGAACTACAATTTTCCACACTGTTCAGCTATCTATAAAATGTGGTTAGGAAAATAAAGTTTTTTAATGTTTTCAATTTAATTGTTCTTATATACATGTAATGTATGTATACATATATTAAATACTGTATTTATATATTTTAAGCAGTCCTCTCATTTTTTTTTATGTTTTACGAAGGAAGATGAACTCTACCACCACTGTCCCCATGAAAACATGACTAAATTTTATTAGGAAACAAATCATTATGATTTTGCATTTCAACATACTTGAAGGACGCTGTGAATTTGTGCATCAGCCTTCATCATATATTAAAATTATTTCCCAAATCAAACATACAAACAATAGTAAAAATAGTATACTGTCTTAACAGCCAAGCTACTACTCCCTGCAGTTAAGTGTCCCAGTACAACACCAACAGTTACTTGATATCATCATTGGTGACCACACTGGTCTCCAATAACAGCTGTCTTAAAATAAGCTGCATGTCCTTACACTATCGCTGTCTTCCTCTGGATATGAATCCCTTAGAATATTAGCTCTAGTTCCTTGATCAAACTGTATTTTTGGACAAAAATTTTCATTGCTTTATGCTAGGCAGAACATGGGACAACACTACAGCAAACAGTGACTGAGAGGGGATCTCAGCAACACATACAACTATCTCAAAGGTGGGTGTCAGGAGGATGGGGCCAGACTCTTTTCAGGGTGCCCAGCAACAGGATGAGGAATGGTGGCCACGAACTAAAGCACAAGAAGTTCCGCCTCAACATGAGGCAGAACTTCTTTACACTGAGGGTGGCAGAGCACTGGAACAGGCTGCCTGGGGAGGTTGTGGAGTCTCCCGCTCTGGAGACACTCAAAACCCACCCGGACACATACCTGTATAATCTGCTCTAGGTGACCCTGCCTTGGCAGAGGGGCTGCGCTAGATCTCCAGACGTCCCTTCTAGCTCTAACAATACCATGATTCTGTGAAATGCCCTCCCAGGTAAAGAAATTAATGCTGTATTTTCACAAGTGAAAGAACACATACAGATGAAGTCCAGAAAGGAAATATGAGAACAACAAAACATGCTTTCTAAGGTCAAAGCACTGCACAGAAACCCAAAGGAGCCAGGACCCCTCATGAATCTATAACAAGCTTTCCAAGTAAAACTGGTATGCCATTTAAAAAAGTTTAAATCCCTTTTTTCCTTTCTAAAAAAATCCACTTTTTCATTTTAAAAGAGGGAACTCATGGCACCCTAAGATAATCAAGTGTTTTAATTCTGACAGCCAACTCATTGACATTCTCCTTATCTTTGGCCTACAAAAATTCTGAATTCATAAATATTAGCATTCCAAAACAATCAACTGCATACTGTGATAATTAACTAACTTTTATAGGAATCAGATAACAGTAAGTATCATGAAGAAATAATCGCCATTACTATCCTCAGAGGAATCAGCTGCAGAAGTAAGATCCTGCTTGTCTGTGTTAACAGAGAAGGAAGCTCTTGTAGTCAGGTAAAAGTTCTTCCCCCGGAGGGTGATTGGGTACTGGAACAGGCTCCCCAGGGAAGCGGTCACAGCGCCGGCCTGACAGAGTTCAAGATGCATTTGTACAATGCTCTTGGGTACCTGGTGTGTCTCTTGGGGTGTCCTGAGCAGGGCCAGGGGTTGGACTCAATGATCCTGACCTCTTCCAACTCAGCATATTCTATGATCCTATGATAGTTACCTCTTCTATTACCCAGTCCTAGCTTAAGAATTCAGATAAACATAACTTATATATATACGTATAACTGTTACCCAACAGCTTATGACACTGGAAAATTACCAGTCATTTACCTCCTCCTGCTCTTTCAATAGGGAAACAAAATATTGCAGTACATTTATAATTTAAAAACTGTATTCAACTGAAACACGGGAATCTCAGTGAGAACAGATTTTAAAGTAAGCTTAAACTAGCACAAAGAAAAAACTTGTAATGTATTCTAGGCACTCTTCACAAAATTTAACCATTAAACTTTTTCAACACATTTTTAGAATTCTATGTAGTTCTCAATTAGAAAGATAAAGAATATGGTATCATCAAGGGAGGCTGGTTGCTTTTTCATTTTAGTAGCATGTTAAATCTTCAAACTCACCTTTCCACAACCAAGCTGACAGCTTGAGTAAGATCTGGTTTTGACACTTGGAGACATTTCCAAAGAGACCACACAAATTCTTTATCAGCCTAAGAAATAGGAAAAAAAAAGAAGATAAAAACACATTACATATATAATGCCTTTTACAGACAAAAAGTTATACTGAGCATATTCAAAAGACAACTACCAAAAAAACCCCTATTCTAGTGAGAATTCCCTGCAAGTTACTCACCATTCCATGAATGACAAAAACACAGCAAATGGTTCTCTTGAATAAACAAAGTCTTAATCATACAGAATTTTGAAGTAAAACAAACACCTACAATCAACATTAAAATAGTATGCAATGCAACATATGGCAGCAGAAATTATATTATTCAAACAAGGCTGCCTTTTCCTATATCTGTTACTGTTACTGACACAACTTCTATTAAATGCTAAGCCTGGAATACATGCTTCAACATTAAGTTTTACCACATGCAGCTCTTTATTTCAAAATATGCAGTAAAACAGTCTTGTAACACACACTGATCTAACCTGTGTACATATGTATACAGAAGTTTCTGAAAAAAAACTCAAGTGAGAGCAAGAAAACAATGTTCTTTACAAACAGACTTCCGAAAGTTTGTGAAAACTAGATGTCAGCTAAAACCTTTTCCACATTTGTATTTTCTACTACACATTAGCTGTTATTTGTCATTGGTGTCTTCTTATTCCAATATGATTTTATAACTGGAAGCACCAATATTAGTTATTTTACAATCCAAACCTATGTGTTAATTATATAAAAATGTTAGGGGAGAAAAATAAAATCCAGCAAAAGATGAAGACCAATAAGAAAATATATGTACATAAACCATAGTCCAGACTAGGATGAAACCTACTGAAACAGTCTAACATAAAATCAGGAACTAATAAGCCAAACCCATCATATTGGCAGCTAGGCCTATTCGACAGGCAAAAATAATGAGAGTGCAGCTATGTCTACTAGTTGTTTGGAAACAGAGAATCATTTAGACTAAAAAAGACATTTATGGTCAATGCATCCAACCAGTAACCTAACATTGCCAAATCCACCACTAATCTCTACATGCCATTATCTACATGGCTTTTAAATATCACCAGGGATGAAAATTCCCCCACTTCTCTGTGTAGTCTGTTCCAACACCTGACAAGAAATTCTTTCTAATGTCAACTCTAGATGTTAAAAACCAAATTGCCAAAATGGTCTTGCAATTCAAGGCCATTATTACGCAAAATGCACTATACCAGAAAGAATTAATCTTTCTTAAAAGCAGAAAAATTTCAACTGTCTTCCATGGATTGTGCACAGTTTTTAAAATGCTGATTGTGTTTCTTGAATTTCCAAACAAAATCAAACAACTAACAAAAAACTTTGTCCAGAAAGGAAAGAGGAACAAGATGTTTTTAAAACACGTGAAAAAACCTCAGTCCTTCTCTAATCAAACTGAGTTACTCATGTAAGGACTCTTTCCAAAACCAAGTGACCCTGCTGCATGCAAACAGTAACTAACAGTTACTATTAGTATTAGTTACTGTTAGTAACTATTAGTTAACTAAACAGTAACTATGGTGCATTATGGGGCACAACCACACCCATTTTTTGAAGAAAGGTAACACAAAACTTAAACTGTACACCATATAATTAGTAACTCAAATGACTTTGGATCAGTATCCAAGTCTTTGTTCAACACAAGTGCTAAAAATAGGTTAACTCTCAGCTCAGAATTAAGTTAAAAGAAAAACACTAAGCACCATATTAATTGGGTTACTAAGCAAAAAAAAAAAAATAGGACAACCTCTCATTTCCTGCTGTCACCTTACGCACTTAGTATACTGAACTTACTATGTATCAGTGGGAAAGACTGTAAAAAAGTGTGCCCTTGTTTCATGTCCTCAAAATAAAAGACACCATCTCCTGAAAATGACTTGCCAGGCCACCTGAAGAGTTACAATGTGTAACTGTGTAGACTGTGAACCAGGCATGACCTACTGCTTCTTCTCAGGCGGAAAAAGAATGAAAAATAAAAATGTTTTTGAGATTTGGAAGAACTGCTGCAGGCTTCCAAAAAGCATTAGGATCTACACAGAAGCCGGATTCAGAGTAATTTTAACATCTAAAAAAATCTTGTCGGAAGTCAGGGGGGAAAAGAAACAAACAAAACAAACACACAAAAAACAAGCCACAAAGCCAGACTAAACCTCACTAAACTATAGCAAAGAAAAGGTGATTTATTTTTAATTATTTCGAAGGACATTAAATCAGTAGTTCTTACAGCCTAAATGGCACTACTTTCACAGAACCAACCAGGCTGGAAACAACCTCTGAGATCATTGAGCCCAAGCTATGACCTAACACCACCATGTCAGCTAGACCATGGCACTGAGTGCCACATGCAGGTGTTCCTCCAGGGATGGTGACTCAACCACCTCCTTTGGACAGCCCACTCCAATGTCCAGTCACTCCTTCTGTGAAGAAATTCTTCCGGATGTCCAACTTACACCTCTCCTGGCACAGCTTCAGCCTGTGTCCTCTTGTCCTGTCACTGGCTGCCTGGGACAAGAGACTGACCCTCACCTGACTACAACAACCTTTCAGGCAGTTGAAGAGAGTGATAAGGTCTCCCATCAGTCTCCTTTTTTCCATGCTAAAACAGCTCCCTCAGCCACTCCTCACAGGACTTGTGCTCCAGACCCTTCACGAGCCTTGCTGCCTTTCACTATAAGGAAATCTTCGAATCATAATAACAGGAATAAACCACTATATCTACTCTAATTTTAAAATAATTTTAATTCAAATTGCTCAGCTGATCAGAAATATGGAGAGCAGAAATTATGTGATAACAGTGTTTGAGCATTTTTATATATTTAATACAGAATTCACGGTGTATTTTATACCAAACTACCAAAACTCACTAAAATTAGTCTAAGGGCCAAGAAATCATTGCAGCAGAAAGGAGACCCAATAGAACAAAGTGCTAACAGTATTCCACCTGAAAACACTCAGAAACCTTGAGACAAGCAAACAGTCAAAAGTTTCTTACGCTGATTGATGACCTCATGGCTATGTTTAGTTAGTTTTGTTTGCCTGTTTGAAGACTTGGATCTGCTTATAATCATGCTTCCTTAACTTTCCCCTTTACTGTCCTGAATACAAAACCACAGAAGTAGCTGTTGGGTTTTCTGCTTATTTTTTTATTTATTAGAAGAGCTGAGACTCTTGGGCTTCTGTATGACTCTACAAGGCCCTATCAAACACCATGAAGCTCCCTACGAGCAGGGACGTCAGCTTTTTGTCCTACCATGCAGATTCCTATACAACTCTGGTCCCAGCTGGGAAACAGTTTAAGGCCTCCCAAGAACAAGGAATAGCGCACAACTTTCAGACACATACTTCTAAGCACAGCTTTCCTCCATTACAAAAAGAAAAGCCCAAAAAAATGGAAAACTACAGTAATAGGTATTGAATTGTTCCTAATGAACAAATATGTACTACATATATATATAATAAGAGGGAAGTCTTCACATCCTTCGCATAATTTTTGCTGAGTATACAGCATGTATTGAGCCTCTGGCAACTGCATTTCTACCTAAACTTTGCAAAATCTCCCTTTGACAACATAAATACAAAATATGAAGTTTCAAACAACATTCCTAATAAGAACACAAACACTCAGGTACAAACTATCTCTTTTAACTAAATAAGCACTTCGATTTAACCTCGGAGCACCTGTAACTATTCCACAAACAAGACTACTTTAAAAGTTGTCCAAAGAAGAGTAAAATCAGCCACAAATTGTACTCGTCAGTGAAATTCCCACTCCTTACATAATTAAGTTCTGCAACACTTCCATCTGTGCTAAAAGAACAGTAGATGAAACAACATAAAAAAACTCATCCTAACTGTAAAATAAAAAATCTTCCTTGCAATAAGGAACGTTGAATGCGCACTGAACAAACTTCAAAGAAACAGCTACACAGAACAGCCTAAGAGGTGTCCATTAAATAATAAATAAATCACAACAACCACGATCACAAAATACAAACCAAAGCCTTCACAAATCCTATGGAAGTGAGTGAAAAGTAACTGGAATTTCCAAAACTGCATAACAATGATATTTCAACACATATTGTTATTTTTGATGACGACAAACTGATATTTAAAGTTGCTACAGCAAATTATGAATGAGCACACACAGAACTATAAAGCAAAGTTGCAATTACATCAACAGATATTCTAAATTAAAGCATCATACACCGTTCACTATGCACTCAATATGTACTTGAACTTCTCCAAATGCACACAAAACTAAGCAATGTCCTGCTTAAGGGTACTTCTGCCAAAAGAATAAGGATGCAAATGCATCTTCAAATACATGTTACCAGTAAAGAAGAAAACCCAATCAAACAAACAAAAAACCACAACTTCATTTGCAGTTAAAAATAAGAGAACGTTACTTCACAAAAAGGAAGTTTACAAAGAAATGTACATAAATTTTCATTGTGACAACAAAATACTACTAAGAAATTAGTCAAGGAATGTTAAGTTACCATATGTGACTTTCCTACCTTTAAAATGCCAGACACTTTAATAGCTATTTCATTTAAATCTAAGTAATATGATTAATTAAGCGTTTTGTATAATGGAATGAGCATTAGTTAGAAATTATTACAGTTTTAAGATGAAAAGAAGTTTAAACAGTCTTTTTAAGCTCTTGGCAGAATTCATGAACTTGGTAAAGCTTTCCCCTGAATGGCCCTGGGGGCCAAACAACTTCTATGGAAAAAAGGCTGCTTAGACTGTCTGAAGTTGGCACAGAAAAACACTTCAGCTGTCAAGGCCTGGGATGTATCAATCTTCAGCTTACCCAAAGAACATTCAGCCTACTCAAGTGCACGTTAACAGCTCAAGAGGTCAGCAAGAGTGTACCTTGAACAGCTGAGATCTTACATAAAGGCAAAATACAGATGTCATTTGAAAGCTAGCAAAAATTACTCATTACTTACAATACTTCTAATGTCAGATAAAGATGTTCACCCTGCAATCAAGTTTGCATGCCAGAACCAAAATACTCTGAAAAAAGAAGAGAGCACATTGTGTATTCCCTGAAAAGTGACCTTTTTCCCCTCAGCCTACAGTGAAAGTGACTGTAGTTCATCATACTGAAAGACAAACAGAAATGCAGACTACCTTAGGCTTTGAAAGTGTTCTTTGCAAAGTAAATTGGATTTTTTCTTACTGATTTTTACAGCAGCAAGCTCAGAAGCACTGACAAAAGACAGGCCACTAACAAGCGTTATAAGGCATAACTAGCTACAGCACGAGTATTTGTTTTCAAGTGAAGCTGTGAATTTATAAAACACCAGCAGAAATCACAAAAAGAATATCTCTGACTTACAAGGAAGGAAAGACAAATATCCTTATTTAAAACATTTTATCTTCCTTTTGGAAGGGAATTCCAAGCATAAATATTTCACTGGCTATTTGATATCAAAAGTACCTAAAATTGTATCAATATTGCAGTTATTTGTTTCATGGAAACTTAAAACCTTTTGAATATTTTTATACTGCTTTATCAAGGAGAATTAGCTGGCATCTTTTTTTTAAAGTAATGATACTGAATTGCTAAAGTAAAACTTTTAAATTAGCAGTGAAACAAGTATCAAAAGCATAAGAAGTATCTTTTTTCTTTTTTTATCTCACAGAAACTATACAGTCGTAACAGTTTGGGTATTAAATTTACAAGTAAGTTTAGTTTTTTGTTTAGATGTATATATATCATGCACTGTGTTGAGAACAACAATAAACTAAAAAACTACCCCCCTTTAACATGAATTCGTACATCAAGCATCTCAGTTACCTGCAATTTGAAAGCAGTACTCTCTTTGATTTTTCACTGTATTAATTTCTAAGCATGTTAACTACTGTTAAGTGTTCCTATCATACCTTAAACCTTTGTAGCATTACAAATTATCATTCATTATTATTATTCATCTACTCAAATCTGGAAGAGAATATCCCCAAGGCAGAAAAACAACAAAACACAAACCCCAACCTCTTCAAACTCAATCCAAACAACCTCTTCTCCACCCCCGCCTCTCCAATCATCACTACAAAAATACAGGACACAAACTCTCATTTTAGTTCTTTAATCAGTCTATATTCCCACATGGGAAAATAAAACAGTTGGGAGGACAGAGGGAGCTACTGGTTTACCGTTAATTTTCATTAAGAACTCTATAATAATTATATACTGATAATTTTCTGTGTTATGAATTCAGGGTTTCAGAACACATGATTGTCAGGCTGGAAAAATTTGTATGGAAATCAAAATACTACATGGCATGGGGCATGAGGGGGGAACACACGAAATAACCTGGCTGGTATAAGCACTGAAAACCCTCCAAGAAAATTTTTACTATGGATTGTTTTGGGCTCCCCTAACATCTAAGATAGACTAGTACACTTCCAACTAAACAGCTCAAGCCTTTCATCAAGCTGACATATACACTTCACACGCAAGTGACAGACTTGCTTCTTTCTTGATGTCTCACAAGACTTTTAAACTTACATTGCTGCATACTGTCAGTTCAGACTCTCTTGACCCTGCTGTGCCAGTGTTTCTTTGTGTTTTCCAGTCACATATTACATTCCTAAATAAGAGGTATTCTCTTTACAACCCAGTCCTGCTGAGTGGTCACAACAAAAAATACTCTTACTCTAGAGAATCTATCTTTGAGGTGCTGTGCTTTTCAACTAAAAAGTCACCAGAAGATGGATCAGTAACTCACAACAAAACTTAGAACCTTAGATACATAAGGCTCTTAAAATAATACTGCGCTATTTTTAGGTTCACAGAAATCACTCACAGACAGTATGCACTGTTAACATCTAATTACCAGGTAGAAATTTGTAAGAGGGCTGTAGGTGACTCAACCAGAATGACGGCTTTTTTTAACAGATGTCATCAGCAAACAAGAGTATTTTCCCCCGTCCCCTCAATTCCTTAATGTTGCAGCATAAATGAGATACAATCAACACGTAAATGTATTATAGGAAAAAACCCAGAAGTTTCATGTATATTTCAAGCATAATTTGCTATTCAAAGGAATTCCTGTTACCTTGTCTCTGTTGGTAGTTCTAGCAACAAATATACATTTGATTAGAAAAAGGATAAATGAAGTATATTGCTCTACTTACACTTGTGTGTAAACCTACATACACACACACATACTCCCTTAGAAACTGAATTCTTACTCATTGCTCTATTGAATGCAAACAGATACCATAAAAATAATGTAGTGTTGTCACCGTTACGATGTCAAAGACCTAACAGTGGTCTAACCAAAAATACCACCCAACTTATGCTAAAAGATGCTGTCATTACACGTGATTTCACCATCATACTCTCAGATTTGTCCATGAGTGTAACAAAAAGACAGCAATGCACTTAACCGAGTGTCGAGGTTTGAGACAGCTTATGAAGATGGTGATAGAACACATGCTTTTGGTTACATCTTACATTGTAACCTAGGACACTGAGTAATTTTATTACATGTTCTTAGTTGACATAAATAACTGACTTACTGTGGCATCAATGGACAAAAAATATAAAGTATCTCCTGGTCACGGCATAGTCAAAGAATTAACATCACCGAAGGCAGAGCACCACCATCACAGGAGGAAGGGACAAAAATAAACATCCATTCACTGTAGACAGAACATATTAGATAGACATGGGCCTATTGCACACCATGCCACCCTCACTGAAAAGCAAAAAGTAAATTACTTTCTTCTTCAGTAAGCACACAGGATGCTCTGCTTCCTTTCATTCACTACAACAGCCTTCTACCAACAATTGCTTTTTTCTGAGTACTCAACATTGGAGATGCAACACTTAGTGAATGTAGGAAATCTTTTCAAAAACAAGAAAATGTGAGAAAACAAAAGCTTTCTTTTAATCCCTTTCTAGACCAAGAACAAGATAAGCGATCTGCCAGCTTTCACTTCAAGCTATAACTTTCTAAACTACTTCAATTAAAACTAACTCTAGCCATTGGAGTAATTTAGATGGAAAATGCACAGAATTGGATAGGACATGAATTTTCTAAGTCACATAACTGCTTTCTGAAAGCACTACAAGTCTGAAAGTTACTGTAAGAATTTCATCACTTATCTGAGAGCACAGGATCATTTAAAAGCTTCAGCACAGCTCTCAGAGTTAGTTTTGTTTAAATGTAATGCTCTGGATTAATAGAATCATAATGCACTTGTGATTTTCAATGCATTCAAGAATACAGGAATACGCAAATGATTTTATTTTACAGACAATATAACCATATGCATACATTTGGGTATATTCACTCCGAATTACCATGACTAACCAAGTGCAATTTGGGTCCTTTACGTCAAGCATGCCCGAAATGACATTGTACTATTTTCCAAATCCTGTAAAACTGTAGACAAACAGGAGAATACTTGCATATCTTTTAAGTCGTAAGCTAAACTAAAAATAGTTGAAACAGTGCACTCTCAATAACAGCAAAGGACTAGAAGACTATCCAAAGACACTCAAGAACAGCATACCTCCTTCCCAAACCAAAATAATTAGATGGGAAAACCAGACCAGCTACAGTTGGTCATTCTCCTCTATGCTGAATTTGTAACTACGTGGTAAATACAGACATTGAAGTGTGTTCTAGAGGCCTCCTCAGAACATTTGGAAAAATTACAAAAGCCTAAATCTCTGCACATAAAATGCAACTTCCTTTACTGACAAATAGCAATGGTTTGTTGTTCCCACAACAGGGTTTTTTTTTGCACTCATGTCTATCTTCTGGCAGTCAAAGTCCCCAGTGACTGGAAAAAAGGGAGTTTCATGTCTTTTTTTAAAAAGGGTAAAAAGGATCATGGGAACCACCAATCCGTAAGCATTACCATGGTGCCCAGTAAAATCGTGGAACAGGTCCTCCTGGAAGCTATGACAAGTTGCATGGATGACGAGAAAGTGCTTAGAGACAGCCAACATACTACACCAAGGGCAAACCATGCCTAATAATCTAATGGTCCTATAAATTGAGTGATTACATCAGCAGATAAATTAAGAGCTATGGATGTCACCTACCTACACTTCTGTAAAGCCTTTGATACAGTCCCCCACAACATTCTCTCCATTTCATAGGAGAGCTAACGGGCTTGATGGATGGACTACTAGATGAATACCAAATGGGCTGGATGTCCCTGTCCAGAATGGTACAGTGTACAACTCTGTGTCCACATGGAAACCAATCATAACTGGTGTTCCTCCAGGGCTTATACTGAGACCTGTACTGTTTAATATCTTCCTAATTACATCTTCATGATATAAATAGTACCAAGCTGAGCAGTGCAGTTTCTAAACCAGTAGGAAGGGATGCCATCCAGAGGGAGTGACACTGACAGGCTTGCAAATCTCAAAGTTGAAACAAGGCAAAGTGCAAGTTCTTGCACCTCGGTTGGGCAAAGCCCAGTTATCAATGCAGTCTGTGGGATGAACTGATTGAGAGGAGTCCTGCAGAAAAGGACTTGCATGAAATGCTGGACAAAATGCTGAACATGAGCCAGTAGCACACACTTGCAGACCAGAAAGCCAACTGTATCCTGGGCCCACCAGGTCATGGGAGACAATTCTCCCTCTCTAGTCTGCTGTTGTGAGATCCCACCTGGAGTGCTGTGTCCAGCTCTGCGGACCCTAGCACCAGAAAGACATGGCCATATCAGCACAGGTCCATAGTAGGGCCACAAAACTGATGAGAGGCATGAAACACCTTTCCTGTGAAAACAGGATGAAAGAATTGGGTTTGTGCCACCTGGAAAGTGCTGCCTGATTGCAGCATTCCAATGCCTAAAGGGCGCTTGTAAGAAAGACAGACTTTACCAATGGCTCAAGTAACAGAAGGGTCAACAGTTTTAAACTGTACCCTTTTCAATTTAAAAATACTTAAATTTAGATTAAGAATAGATTCAGATTGAACATAAGGAAGTGTGAACAGCAAGGTGGTGTGGCAACGGAAGAAGATTGCAGATCCCCCATCACTGAAGTGTTCAAAGACATGTTGGGGAGGGTTTTAAGCATCATGACCTACAGAAAGGCATTCTGTAGTCCAGAGAGGCTGGACTAGATGATCTTTAAAGGTCCTTCCAACCCAAGCTATTCTATGACTCTGTAATCTCTATACCAAATTTTGAATTCCCACTCACGTGCTGGGGACAATCTGAAATATTCAAAAACAGACATTGTGAATAGGTAACCACTTTATGAAGCACAAAAATACTCACTTTTACACAAAATCTCACTTTTAGTTTATCTTCAGTTTTACTTCTATATGCTAAACCAGTATTTTTCAAAAGGAATACCAGGTACAAAAAATTTCATTACATTTAATTAAAATTCATCAGAAGTAAAAAAAAAATAGAAGAAAATAAACTTAGCTATTCAACAACTACTTCTATATATAATACATAAAGAGTAAGGCCTTTATTAACAACACCTGTACTAATCAGACTCATGTGATTTACACTCCTTATGGTAAAATATAAGAGTATAAAATAACAAAAAACCACCCAAAGCACTAAACAGCTGGCATCCCTTGGCACCAATAAATATGTGGTCTTGGCTTAATCACTAATAAAAGAAATTAGCATTTAATGAATGGAAGCATTAAACACTTCGCTCTATTTTGAAAGAACAGTATGGATATCAACAACTTATCCAGAAGAAATACTGATACACTCAAATTCTCATACTGGTAGTTCACAAAAATTTCAATTTTGGTCACAAAGTTGGATGGATAAGAACAAAGTCTACATAAAAATACATCACCATGGAAGAACTATGTTTTAGTGTTCTGTTTTTTCGAGTTACAGTTACAATCTGTTACTTACAATTCTCAGATATTGATTATAAACATTTCTAATATGTATAATCGACATGCATCTGCAATATCTAGTCATCTATTACAAAGCAACACAATGTCTTGGCGTGTTAGTTAATATATTTTTCATGTTTACTTATAAATAAAGGAGGGGGGTGGTAAAACTACATATAAATCAAGAGTATCACGGCTAATTATTTTCAGTAGGTGTCTTGGATATTAAACTGGTCCAGAATGAATAAATGCACCCATTTTTACAGCTAATGAAATATTTTCTCTTATCAAAGCTAGTGATGGCAAACAGAACATTTTACAACCCTCCTTGATGCAGAAAGTGATCAAAACAAGACAGTTCCACTACCCACAAAGAACTGTTCTTTTTCTGCAAACACAGTATAAAGCAGGACATGAAGACCAAAATGGATCTATGCACAGCTTTTCACAATATGCAGGAAACAGAGCATGAAACAAGGCAAGCAATTGAAACCCCTGCCACCTCACTTCCCACAAAGTAGCAGCCATCTTTCTTGATCCTCTTTTACCCAAAAATGCCTAGAGATAGACATAGTCCATTCTTCAAGATTTCTTTTCAATCCCTGATAATAAAGAGAAGCAAAAGCAACAGCAGCTACAGGAAGATCTCTTTATTCCCCATTTGTATTTACCACCTTCTGACAAAGTGTTGAAATCCTACCAGTGAATCTGCTACAACAGAACCTTTAAGAGATTACTGACGAGTTCCTAACTTTTTGACTAATGGTGAACTATCTATTTTTTAGTGAAAACTACACACAGTATGGTTTCTTTGACTAAACAGTATGGTCTGCAGACTGCTGGCAGTTGACAGACTGTACTTTATGGGCTGTGAGTATAAACGGTGCAGAGTACCATGTAATAGTGTACTCAACTCCTAACACAGAAAAGGAGTAGGCATTGAAACTATCACTGACAGAAAAGGCACATGAGCTACAGAAAATAACACTAACAAGACCTCCCTAAATATAGTACATGTGTTTTTATGCAGAAAAGAAATTAAAAAAAAAAAAAAGCAAGAGAGTAGTTCGGTTTTGTTAGAACCACAAGGTTAGAAGAAAGTCCTCAGTTAGGAAAACACAGTATCATTTTAGCAGAAAGACATGCCATATTACCTTTGAAACCAAAGCTGCAATGAGCAAAATGAAGACTGATGGTGTCTTGGTCTTTTTGACACTAATAATGGGTAAATTGTTAAGATACCTGTTTGAAATCAAACCAGTATTTTCAACAAATAGGGAGATCCTAGGCTGGTAAATATAAAATTAGGCTAAACAAATAAAACTCTTCTTGTGAGTATCACCAATAGCATAAGTAAAACCAGAAGATAATGTGCTTGCTTCTTCCAACTTTCTGTATTATCATCAATGTAGGACACTCTGTTGGATGTGGAAAACCCAGTCCAGAATCACTGTCCTGTTTAAAGCAAGGATTTGATGTAGCTTCCCATCACAGAATAACTGAAAGAACTATTCCTGTCTTTTCAGTTACAGAATAGGGGGGCATAAAAGTATCTATTCTAGAAAGAGCCTGAGAGCTAGGACAACAATCATCAATTTAGCAATGCACATTATTTTACATCATATATGTATGTACATTATTATATGTACATATTTTACCTCCTTTTACCACAAGAGGCTTCCCTGCAGGACACCAACCAAGGAATATGCTATGAATCTAGACAGACCAAACAGGTGGTTTAAAGAAATACACAAGACTAAAGAGAAATCACATGAAGCTAAAGAAAGTGATCTTGGCTCAGAAACTCCACCCAAAGAATGAGCTCCCAGAGATATAACATATCATCCCCCTTACAAAAAAAAAAACCCAAAAAACCAATAAAAATCAAAACAAGCACAAAGGAAAAACCAGAAACAAACAAACCAGCCTAATTTCCTACACCAGGAGCCACTATGTTTTGCAAAACCAGTATATCCACCTGCTTCACCCCCAAAAATACACAACCACAAGGGAAAGCAAGATGGAGGTAAAACACAAGCCAGATCTTTTAAACACCAAGTAAAAACAAAAACTCCTGAGAATAGTAAGAAAATAGGTACTGAAGATCTTGAAATTTTGAGGTGGTAGGCAGCAGCATAAAACCCTGAAATAGAATGGAGCAGTTAACACAAGTAATAGAGACAAGATGTGACGTGACTTACTATTTGACCTTTGTCTTTCCACTGCCTTCCAGCAACGTCAAGCCCATCACAGAAATGTAACAAGGCGCCAAAGAAAAAAAGAAATTTAAAAATAAAAAACAATATCCCGTTTTCTTTTCAGTTGTTTTCAGGAACCATAACTTGATTTCTCAAGTAATTTTCAAATAAAATAAGAAGAGGAGCCACTGAAATTAAAAATAATTACAAAATGTCTTATTGCAGACACAACCATAATTTTCCCAAAACAGCATACTACAGAGGTACACCTCCTTAGCTATACACAAGGCTTCTCAGTAGACAATCTGGGAGCTTTGGACTATTTTCTTAATTTGGCTTTCTCATTTTTCCAAATTTCACCACAGAATTATACATCAACATCAGTTTTCACAGAGTGACTGCAACAAAACTGTGCTTTTAACAGGCCCTGCTCCAAGATCTTGCTTATTAAGATTGACACTCCTACAGTGTTTTGAGTAGTGTTAAAGGAATTATCAAATACTACCAACCTAAGCTGCAGAAGTCAAGACTTAGCAGTAGAACCTCAGCTTTAAAAAAGAATGAAGAAAGGAACAGGGAAAAAAAAAGGAAGTATTAAAAATACTGTATATGACTCTGCAGGCACCTTCACTTTGTGGGAATTGTTACTGTAAAAGAACAGAATAAATGTGAATAAAACCTTGTTTTGAACATAAAGGCCACCATCCTGGATGACTAAAAGAGTCAGGTTCTCCAGAATTATGTCACAGAAAAGAAACACCACCCAGAAGCAGATGCCTGGAATAGCGCAAAGCTAGCATGCGCAATACTCCCACTAAGACTCAGAAGCTTCACTAGCCAAAGAAGGCTCTCAGGCATTTAGCAAACAGACCCCACATCAACGGGCTCCAGTTCCTGGAAAAGACTTCATTTCAGAAGTGTAGTTTATATGACAGTGAATACAATAGTCCAAGAAGGTGTGTAGAACAGAAACATGACATAATTTATTCAGAAGCTAAATCACTGTGGGATACATACATCTGTTTGCTAAAACTGATCAGTTTAGAACCGATTAAAACTTTAGTCTCAATCATTTGAAAAATGTCTTTTTTTCTTTTGGGAAAAAAAATATCCAAAAGGCCAATACCTCAACAGATACTTAAGACTAATCCTTTAGTTCTGATACATCCTTAAACTATTAAACTAGATTTCAGCTGGGAAGGTTTTTCTGGAAATGCAGTTTATGAGCCTGTGAAGGAAAAGGAAAAGGACTTGGGCAATTTTATCTAGTTGCTGAACGAAAAGTTTACACCCTCTCACTAACATCTTTCCTAAGGACATTTACATAGCTTTTCTATCTAAAATGCCTGCTAAGGCAGACTACGAAAGAGATAATCCTACCCAAAAGCATGGAACAGAGGACAAGGAAAATCTTAGTAGAAACTGAAACCGAAACACTTTTACTGTGATACGCCTCCACAGGTTGTCCTGAGGGGTTGCAGTCTCCAGGAATGGAAATACTCAAAATTTAACTGGGCACTGTCCTGGGCAATCTGTTCTAGGCTGGGGTGCAACAGATGGTCTAAAGAATCTCCTGCCAATCTAAATGGCTTCACAACTATGATTAACAAGACCTATAAATGTCAGGAGACAGCACAGGAATGAAAGAAGTTCTTAGAGCTAAATGAAATTAAGTAAACCTCAGCAGATGAAACAAAATTATGCCTAAGAAATTAGCTGAGCAGCAAAAACTTTGTATTTCAACCGTGAAGAAGCTAGAAAAACACAACATTAACATCAACCATATGTATTTACACTTTCAAATGGCTTGTCTTTGGACAAAGTTTTCACATGAAATAAGACTTTAAAATGGATTAACCATCTAGAAATAATTTTATCAGTTGACTTTTAAACCAGTTGAAGAATCTTACTGAAGTCCATTCAGTAATTCAGGCCATTTTAGTTCCTACTCAGATTCAGAATATCTTCACAGAACTTTCTTTACAAAGTTAATCACCTTAGATAACTGCTATATTGGAAAAGCAGCCTAACTGACTAGGTTATCACCGCTTCTACTTATTAAAATCTGGCTTCCCCCTTCTTTATGTAACATACACATGCCTGTCATTGTAACGTACACAATACCTGTCAAATGTATTGATAGATTAGTGAAATGGTAAAGCATATAGATGTCTACACTGCAGTACTTTCAGGAAATCTCTACTTAGAGCTGGCTGCTTCACTTTCGTTTTTATTTTATTAATAATCTGAAATAAATCCCGAAGATATGTATCCCCTGTCGTTAGAAGGTGGTAGATACTGGATTCCACCTAGAGCTGGAGAGACTACTGCAGAACGCTACTGGGTTCTGTTTTCAAAAACAGTAACTATCTTCTTGTTCTTTTTTTGCCTGCTTTCCTCCCAGAAAGCTATCTGATCTGACAAAAGACAAAGATACAAGAATGTCAAGATAATATGTAAGAAACTTAAAATAAATACATTACGAAATATTTTCCATCTGCTGACTTCAACATGTGTGCAATGTGTTCATCAAGGAACAAGTAGAAATGCACACACAATTGAAATTAATCTAAAGGGTAAACCAGATGCTTAACTACAATTTGTGTACATCAAGTTATCAAAGCAATTAGAAATTTAGATTTCTACCGTTTACTTCAAAGTTTCTATTATGTATAATGCTCTTCAAAAATGTTACGTGCTACTAGGTTTCAGTAATACATAATTTATGTTCAACTAGCAAACAGGCAGAGTGCAGGGCTTCCTTCTGCCTCCACCAAATTTTGTCTGATAGTGCATATCTGCATGCTAAGAATAGTAAACTATATCTTTATAGAGAGTTTCCTGAACTTCTCCCACAAGACACTGAAGATATCCCCAAAGCATTTAGCATTGTTCAGCATTTCCAAACAGGATTTTCATTGACAGCTCCTTCTCCCCACAGATCTCCTATGCAGTATGTTTTCTCAAGAAGTCTTGATTCTACTCAAGGCAGGAATCCAATGCCAATCGCCATGTGTACCAATGTTGCTTGGAGCAGGGAACCTCTACTAACTTCCACACGGATGCTTTCTTCTGATGGCTTCGTCAGCCCAGGCCTTCACGGCTTTAACTAGACCACATCCCATGTGAAAACACTGTTTTGGCTAGCAGTAAGTGAGAAAGTACCCGTAGCATTAGGTGTCACCTTCCTCTCTGCCACATACTTTTGGTATAATCCATGTGTTTGGCAGAGAATTTTCACTGATTTCTACAAAACGTCACATTACCATAATTTTTAAATTTTCAATAAATACACTTAACTATCAGTGATGAACGAACAACTGGAAAAATGAGGGAAGTCTACCTAGGAAGGGAGGCCATAGGGAGAGAGACAGACGGGGAACTTTTGAAAGCACACCCATAATTACTCATTCAGCCCTCCCATTCCAGAAACAGCTTGGGTATATTGGATCCTGCTGCAAGGCTGGGGAGAGATTAAATGACCTCCAAAGGTTCCTTCAAGTCTTACAATTCTCTAAAACCCCTCTGCCTATCCATTTTCCCCGAAGTTGCACAAGGCAGCACCTCGGGACTTTTGCCATTTCAATTAAAGTCAACCGTAGCTTTGGGGAGGGTGAACGAAAAAGCTCTCAGAACAGGTGGTTTCATCCAGGGCAAGGCCCAAGCCCTATTTAATTCATGTCTCGGAGGCGCCGGGCGCCCGTGGCCCTGCTCCTCCTCCTTGCCCGCCGGGAGCGGGACGCGAACCCACGGTCCCAAGAGGGACGCGCCCGCCCGGCCCCGGGCCGCCCCTCGCCCCGCGCTCAGGTACCTGGCAGCGGCTCAGCTCCTCCGCCAGAGCCCGCAGCTTTTCCTCCAGCTCTGTCACCCGCTGCGTCGCCGCCTCCGCGACCCCGGGAACCATCGCCGAAAGCCTCTCGCCGCTCCTCTCGCAGGGACGGCGAGGGGAGAGGAGGGTCCGCGCCTGGCAGACCGGGCTCAGGCAGCCCCCGCCTGCCCGCGCATAGGGGAAAGGGGAGAGAAAAGACGCCGTGAGCCACACAAATGAAAACTTTCCGCCGCACTCACCGCACGGGCGAGCGCCGGAAACCGCAGGGATGAGAGAGGACGCGGTGCAATGACGTCACAGCGCAACCGCTACCCGGCGAGGAGAAGGGGCGAGGGGCACGTTTGAATTCGCCCGCCCGAGGCGCGGGGCGGCGCATGCGCCGTGCCGGTGTCGGAGCGGGACGCGGGAGAGCGGGACGTGACCCGGTGCCGGGGACTGGCAGCCCGGGAGCGCAGTGCTGCCAGCGCCTGCCCCGGCCCCGGGACCCCTGCCGCCGTCTTCTAACAGGGCTAGGAGCATCTGCTGTCCAGCCAAGGTGCTGAGCGAGGGATGCTGGAAGTGCCTGGGAGTCCAGGATCCCTGCCCTTGCTCAGCCGAAGGAGCGTATGTACCCGGCCGCTGTTTAGGTCCTAGATATTTACATACGAACGGTACACATCAGACTCACAGAATGGGTCAGGCTGGAAGGGACCACAGTGGACTATCTGGTCCAACCTCTCTGCTCAAGCAGGGTTATCTCAGAGCGCATTGCACAGGATGGTTCTTGTATATCCCCAGTGAGCGAGACTTCCACAGCCTCTCTGGGAAACCTGTTCAGTGCTCTGTCACTGCACAGTAAAGAATTTCCTCCTCATGTTCTGGTGGAACTTCCTGTGCATCAGGTTTTGCCCACTGCCTCTTGTCCTATTGCTTGACACCACCGAGCAGAGCCTGGATCCATCCACTGACACCCTCCCTTCAAACCCTTCTGCACAGATGATTTAATGAGATGTTTCTGGGTGTTCTGCGAGATGCTGAGGCTCCAGCATACCTGAGTGCAATCCATCATGCCTTTTCCTCTTTGTTTCTTTTTTCCCTACATTAAATAATAACAATTGCAGGACAAGAGTCAGAAACCTGGGCTTAGATTAGGTCTTGATAGCGTTTTGGGATGCATGAGCATACTTATTTCTCAGACAGGAAGTTTTTGAGATTTATCACTGGCAGAGTTGGATTTCAGAGCCTACAACTGAAAGCAAAGGAAGGCTTCAAAGATCTAACCCTTACAAGTATGTGAAATATTCTGGCTGCTGCTGCTGCTATGTAAATGTACTGTGTTTAAGATCCAGATACGTAGAGTACCTGGTTTTGTAATAAAGGGTTAAATGGTATTGCCAAAGCAAATCCTTGTGTAGCCTTTATGGGAAGCAAAATACTCATAAAAAGGATAGACTTCCCCCCAAACAAATGGAGAAAGAAGTTGAAACATGGTCGGAATATATTTTAGCCTGGAAATTGCATTTCACCAATGTCATTATCTTACTACAGAAATATTATACCTGTTTTTATACAGAAGTATGGTTTATTTTTCCTCTCCATTGTAACTTTTGCACAGTTTTTGGAAAAGTTGCCCCGAATGTACCACCGTGATAAGAAATAAAACTCTTAGTGTGTATGTGTGCATGCAGAGAAGTAAGAAGGTTTCACACCATGTGAATTAGGACACACATTAAAATGTCCAGTCCTTCCACCTGTGGCCCTAGCAGAAAGACTCCTGCATCCTTGGTGATAGCTGTGTTTGTCGAAGTTGATTTTTGCATCACATTGATGTCCAGGGACCCTTCTCAAAAGAAGAGAGTGGCTATAGTACTCATGCCAAAATTTTTTACGTAATTTTTTAATAAAAGTTTTTACTATGACTGCAAGTATTATCTGCACAATTATGAATGTAAACATAAAGGTGGGAGACTGCCTTTGAGTCTTCTCTGTCCAGTTATATGGAGATTTAAGGAGATTCAACAATTATTGGATCAATACCACATCTCTCCTTAGAACATCCTTTCTAATTTTTATAGTTCATCGCTCATTGTATATTTTGTCATCTCATATTTGTGATCTTGCACTTCCTGTCATTTATCTTTGTGTGTTATTAAATATTCATTTGACCATAATGACCATCATGTCAATTCTAACATGTTTACATTTTAAACTTTTTCTTTGCTTTTAGGATCTCCTAATTCTTTTCTACTATAAATTATCCAGTCACTATGATTCTTTGTAGCCTTCACTTTTTCCATATCCCTACCCTTTAATAACTGTCTTTTTTGCTTTTCATCTGTTTCCTAATATTTTTATCATTGTCCCCTTGACCGTTTGTTCCCTATTACACTTGGGCAACAAGAAGCTAATCTTACTTAAAAAACAATATGCTTAGATTAACTGCTGAACAACTACAGTGACTAAACAGGATTTAAAAACATTTTCCAAGTACGAGGTCATTCAAAGTTGAGCTGAAAAGATTCAGTTATTACAGGGGCTAGGCTCAAAGCTTGACAGAACACAAAAGACTGCAATTTCCTACAACTTTAGAACCTTAAAAGAGAAATTTGTGTATTTACTATTTGTGTAGACACAACATGTTACCACAATTAACACAAAAGTAACACTCTCCCATAGCAAGATATTTATTTTAAGGACATAATATTTTTGTGTATCATTTAATCATCATCATCACATTTGTTTTCCTGCTATTTCACAAGTTTATTCTCTATAATAAAGTTTCTAGTTATTAACCCAAGCAGTATTCTTAGAATATTTCAGAAAGTTTAAAATGTGCAGTTGGTGTGTTTTGGTGAATTGGGAGACATTGACTTGTATTAGAGTATTTTGTACATTATATTTCTCCCAAATCTTTGTATTTTGGAACCCCTGCACTTACAGTTATCAAATCCATGAGACTGTTAGGCTAAATTCTTCCAAAACTATTTTCTGTTTGGATTTCACTTTTTTTAAATTAAACAACATTGAGTTTGAATTGGGTCAGCACAAGGATTTTTCCTAATATGTAGTTGTTGAGTAAGCACGCAATTTTTTGTGGCTTTTCCACTTGTAAGACATCTACTAGAAATACATTAAAACCTATTTGTTACAGCTTTTGCTCACTTACAGTTCCTGTGAAAGTTACTCAAATGGAAGTGCTCCCCAAGTTGCTTTGGTGGCAGAAGCAGAAATATTTTTTGGGGTTTTTTTTGGTTTTTTTTCCACTTGGTAAATTCCACATCTTTCTTTGATCATATTACAAACATGTTGCTGTCACTCTTGATCACAATTTCTTTTCTTTCTGTTTGTGGATTTCTTTTCCTTATCTTAATGTGCAATAAAAAGTTACTCCATCCATTGTGGCAACCCCAATGCTTCATTATTAGCAGTAAAGAAACATAAGTACGTAACAGAGCATTTCCATTTTCCTTTAAACAAAAAATGTTGTACTGGCCTGATTTTAATTAAAAGTGTTAAAATGTTATACTAAAGAATTTGAATTTCTCCTTGGATTTTTATGTTGACTGTTCATGTTTGTCACCAGTAGCTTTCTAGGAAACAGCATCATCAAACAGGTTCTTTCTGAAAGATGCTTGTCAGCTACAGTGAACAAAACAAGTCAAAATTGCTGAAATTATTTCTAGCAGGTTTTGGCAATGTCCTCAATGTTGTAGGAATTTCTATGTTTCTCAAGAATATATGATAACCCTAGAAATATATTAGATCTTGTTTAGACAAGAATGAATTCAAAATATGCTGCCTTCCAGTAGAAGTTTCTGGAGGTTTTGTGATGTAGGCTTGGATTGGTTTTGTGGGTTTTGCTTGTGTATGCATTCAGAGCTGCAGGAGACATTCTTTCCACTTCTGTGATAGCTGTATATAATAAAATGATTATGGTCATAGGGGGAAGGGGGATTTAAAAGTGGCAAGGTCTGTAAGGAGAAGTAGTATCTGATATTGGATCACCTGTCATAACCAAGAGAAAGGGAAGACCATTTAGATGTTTAAAAAAAAGGTGGAAAAAAGTATTTGACCATTGAAATTAAAAAATTGTAAACTGAAATTGAAAAATTTACACTTTTTGTTTCCAACTGCTTGCAATAAAAGATACTGCTTCAGACCTCATTCCTACCATTATAACATATTCATATTGAATTAGCAAATTTTGAAAAAGCAGACCTGGAAAAGGTCAGCGTGGAAGCCTAGATTCGCTGATGTAGGGGTCTGGAGTTCCACCTAGCATGATTCACTTTTCACTCAGTGCAGAGAAAGCGCCACTTTATTCTCATAAGCGGAGAGTAAGATAGCAGAGGTCTGATTTGCTCCTGAAAAGACAAGAGGTAGAACCAAGTAGCCTCTAAAATATATCAATTTTATTGCCTTAGTTTACTGCATACTTTTCTACTGCACACTGTGCCTTGCTTATAGGCTGGATAAGCATCGGTCAACAGGTTACATTCCCCAGAAGGCCTACATCATGATGCTGGAGGAGTCTGTAACATGGCCCTGGGAGTCCCTGTTCCACTTGCCTTTGCCATGGAGAAGGCTTCGTTTTTTTGTTGTCTTTTAAATGAGGCCACAGACCTTGGCACTATACCCTTCAAGGCAATGAAAAATACAAGCCACTAGTACAAAGTAGGGCGTGTCAGCCGAACAAAGCACAGAGGGAGGAAGTGGTTAACAGTGTCCTGGATGAAGTCTTCCCCACCCCATAGCACCTGCCAGTAATTGGAGGACTACAGGGAGGGGCAGGCAGCTGAAGGTCATTAAGAGAGGGAAGCAGATTCCAGTGTGGCTGTCCTGGCAGAGGCATATTGGGTTTGTGTTGTACTAAACTGAAGAGATGGGTTTAGCTGAGCACTGGGAGTTGATTATTTCATTGTTAATTTGTTTCGCAGTGAAACCAAACCTCAGAAAGGACTTGAGCTTTGACCTTGCATGTGGTGCGTAGCCTGTATTATCAACTAACTGGGAGAGTCACCTGGTTATGGAAGTGTTGCATGGAAAATGAGGAGCTGAGTTCCATCACCCTGAAAAAGGGTGTGAGGAGTACATGGCCACCCAGGCTTAGTAAGTAAGCCACGATACCCTTGTTAACCCAAGGAGTGGTTGCTGAAAGGGGCAACACTGTCCATGACCACCCAAACTTTTTAGAGTGTGCAGAGGACACGGATGAGACACTCCCTCGCCCTAGGGATTGCAGCTGAGAACATACACCTACACATCCTCTCATTGCATTCGTGCACATGCAAACGACACGAGAGCCACGAACATGTGCAAGTGCCTCGCAATTACCCATTTTTAATATTAGAAATCAGGTTTGCGACAGTTTTTATGTTTTAGTATTGGACACTGCTGCACAATGAACTGAAATAAACTGGTTTTCTGACTGAGGACAAATTAAAAGTATAAGTACTGGGCTTAATTAAACAAAAAAATCAGGTTCAATTAAAAAATTGCTACATTTCAAGTCTCTGTCATTCAGAAATAATAAGATAATTTTTAATGGAAATTTTAAAGTGAATGTCTCAGGCAACCTGCAAAATGCATGGAAGTATAGCTTACCTCCTTTTTACATGAGAGAAAGGTGTAGTCCGGTTAAGTCACAGCAGAGTGCACAGCAGTAGCATTGATAAAGCTGCAAATATTAAATAGGGCATAAATCAGAACCCGGCACTGTTTTTGCTCAGAACAGTGCCAAGCCATATGATTTTTAGGTCTTTGTTTAACAGTTCATACAGTGTTAAAAAAAAAATAAAGGTCTTAGGAAAATAATCAAATTGAAACAAAGAGTAAGCTAGTAGTTTAGTCAAAAAAATTTGCGGCAATTAAAATGCTTTTTCTAGTTTTATCAAAGTGCTTAAATTAATGTTATGTATTGTTTTACAGGCACTAGCTTTTAAAGAAGAAAAAATACTTGCTCTGAATCTAAGATAAGTAGGTTTTGACATCTTGTTATGATATTCCTCTTGCCTCAACTATCCTGCTGATTTATTTTGCTTGAAATTCTGAGGTAAATATCTTTCTGTTTGTTTGTTTCTGGTTTTCAGTTGACTGCCAGATTTAAGTTACAGTTACTTGCAATCTCTTGAATTCAGAAACTACTTCAGACGAACAAGCAAGATTCTATTTTTATTATCTGTGCGCACTGTGGCAGTAGCTAAGAGTTATTGGGAGGGCACTTTGTGCTGCAGTATTTCAGTTGCTAAGACTGTTCCCAAAAGCACTGTTTGCCATAAATTCCCAGCCCAAGGGAATACAAAACAGATACTGCACATTGCATTCTAGGGTGGTACTGCAGACTCAGCCCAATATGAACTCTTCTTGCAGCCTGAACTCCATCATCACAGTGGGATTCAACTGACTCAATTCACCAAGATAGAGCTCGTGTATTTTGGCAGCGATGCAAAGTTGTGCATTTGAACTTTCCTTTCCTTTCCTACTGTGGGTGATTTTGGAGTAACAAAGTGAGAGTCCATATCTGTTGATTTAAGTTTTTAGACACACTTTTTACTCAATAGAGTTGCTTCCTTTAGAGACAGAAAATATTTAAGAATAAATACTACATAAATATCTGTATTAAAAAAAAAAAAATAGAGGTATTGTAATGAAAACTGCATTTCAAATTACTTGGAATCATTCATAACCGAAAGATAATTCCTGCAGAAATTAAGGGGGTTTTCAATACTGAATTTCGATAAATGTGTTTGTTTTGGTTAATTTTCTCAGCAATTGTATCCTTGTGGTGTGCACAAGATAAGAATTGATTTAAGCATGTAAAATAATTTAATTTTGTCTGAAGTCAGACAGTGAGGGTTCAGAGGATAGCTTTTCATGCTTACTCATTTGTGAGGTGGACAGGCAGTTGTCAGATCATACTCAGTTTCAAATTTACAAAAAGCAGAAATAGAATTCTTGCTACACTTTATTTTCAATTCACAAGTAAATAAACAACATTCTAATAGAGTGTTAGAGTGGTTTGCCAAGAATAATTACATTCCTTTTTTATTTTCCAGAAAATGAAATTTAATTATTACCAGCTCTCACAATTCTATTGGAAGATCCCTGTTACTTTCCTTAAAACTCCTTCTGGACTCCTTTGATTACATAAGAATTTCTAGGGTTGTTTATTATGCTTTTAGCACTTTAATCCCACGGTGTAAAAATATGGCCCAAATATGATCGAAGAACTCCAAAACTGAAAATCAAATATAAATAGCTATTCAAATCACAATTTTATTTTCACTCTGACCAGTCGTTTTTGGACACTCAGTATAGATAACACTAGATGCCTCTTGAAAACCCCAGATTAAAAAAAAAAGCTAATTTGGTTTTATGACCCAAATAGTGGTAAAAATGTGCTAAATGAAAACTGGATACAGATACTAAAAAATTGATACTAATATTTTTCATTGCTTTAGTTGTCTGAACTTACTCCCATATGATATATTGAGACTGTGAACAATATAAAGGAAATATGTAGCCTAGACAGCAATTGCATTAGATCGTATGTTGATTTTACTCCACTTTATTCAGAGAATGAGGTATAGCTACAGGTATAAGAATCTATGTAGTCTCATGTTGCAAGCTAACTCCACTTTTTTCTTATTCTCAGTTAAGTCTATGTATTCCTAGTGAGTGTGAGCTTGACATCTGTCTCCCCTGACCAGTCCTGAATCCTGACCACGTGACTCCTGACCACATAATCTGTTTTAGAAGTGTGCTCAAAATTATTGAATTCCTGAGTTGCTCTGATATTCTGCATGAGCTTTCTGGCAGTATTTCATGATCTAGAAAATCCTTTGTGTTATTCAGGTTTTTATCTTTCCGAAGGTATCATTTCTGAGAATCCAACCAAGTTAATTTAGATGTCAGTACTTTGACAAATGACCTCTGAATAATCCAGCAGCAGCTTCAAATACAGTCTTTGCATCCCTGGCCCCCTGTGGATGGCTAAGACTTCCACAGAAGCTCTTACATGAGGAGTGGAGCAAGCAGCAGAAGACAGTAGCTTCTTAAAATGTTGCAGCTTTATGGATTAGATGATAATATTTGTATAACCTCCGAGAACACTCAAGAAAATAATTTGGGATATATGAATTCTTATTATCTCCGTGCATAATTCTGGTTTCGTCTGCTGTAAATAGGGAATACTCATCTGGCATATCTGAAGAATCTCTCATGTAGTGTGCTAATCAGATTATTTGTATTTTGCAGTACATTGCAACATTCCTGCCAAATACCTTGATTTTTTTAAAAACAGATTTGGGAAGCTTGGTGCGAATGCCTCAGCTTGCTCAGACACCATTTTAAACATTTGTTTTGGTGCTAATAATACAAAAATCTGCCAAGTCATGGAGACCCACTTCATTCTGAAACCTCTTGGTATGACAATAAACAGAGGAAATGTAGTCTCATACATGAGGGTCATTCAGCCTGCTACAAGTACTTACCCAATTGCACAGTATTTATTAGAGGGTGGTTCTGACCTCATGCTTCACAAAAAACTATTCTATTATTCTTGTGACATGCAGCATAGGGGAAATAGCTATTATATTGATTTATATTATGGATGAAGTGTTGTTTGTGGGTCCAAGGTCACACTTGCACTCCCCTGACTGACTCTGGGAAGAAAACATTTTCAGTCATTGTCCTTTTTCTCTATCCTGCCATGGTGTAGCGAGAGGCTGACCTTTGTATTTGAAAATATTTTACAAGATAGTAAATACACATAGGAAACAATCTCTGAAATAGAGGGAGGAATTTGAAGGCCTGTATCATCAAATCACACTGTAGATGCACAAAATAACAATGCTTCAGTGCCTGGAGGACACCATTGGAAAGAAATATTAAATCTGAAAGACACTATTTATGCAAGAATATTTCAGCAAAAAATAGTAATTTCTCCCAGTAGCTAAAGAAAATCTGGCTTTGTGAATATAGGTCTTTGCTCTTAAATAGGATTCTTATTTTTTGAACATAAAAATGCATCACCATAGGAGTTCCAAAAGATAAACTCTGTCTGGATACAGCAGAAGATTTAGTATTCCTGTATCCCAGACTAAATCAATAACTGGCATCTTATCTGGTCCATTTATTGAGAGAACATGATTTGCTTTTTCTTTGCATCATGTTAATGGATTTCTTTTCCTATTGAATAATACCTCTGTATGAATACTCTTTTAAAGCTTATTTGGGTGAACATTTCCTTTGTACAGATTATATACTTATCTAGGATTATATACAGCGGAGTGCTGCTTACAGAAGTGCTGTTACTTGAGTGTGTTATTTTCTAGTAACCAAAGTAATAAAAAATAACATATTTCACTGTTAACTTCACACAAAGGTTCGGGTAACTCTGCGGCCTCTAATTCACTTAGGAAATGAAAATTCTGAGTCTATACATCTTTATCAGCATTCAGCGTAGTAGAAAAACTTTAAAATGTATAACAGAAGGTAATACAATACCCTTCACTAATGCGATTTTTAAAATAATTATTTTAAGTACCACTGGTTACATTGAAAGGAATTGTCATAGAAATTATGGTTTACAGAACCAGAATGACTGCAGATTAGTTTGCATACATGTTAATAATTTGCTTATTCTTTTGCTTTATTTTAACTTGTTGTTTCTGGGACTGGAACAGTAGTTGTTTGCCACCGCCTTTAGTCCCAGTAGACATACTGCCTATGCCTCCAAACAAAGCCTCTTAATGAAACTGGAGGGTACTTTTCTCTAATCTTGGGCCCATGTCTAGACAATATTAGGTAAGAGCTGCAACTCTACTGACCTCCAGGAGGCCCACCACTTTCTTTCACACCCTTTTGCTTTGTATGGCTAAAAAAAATTCAGCTATGTGTTTTTATTTTTTGCAAATTTTTTATTATTCTATTTATTACAAAATTTTATTTAGAACTTTGTCAAATTATAGTTATTTAGAACTTTGTCACATTATACCTACCCTTGATACCTCTTTTGTTCATCAGTGCCTTTCACTCTGAGCAATGGAACCTCAATAGTGTCTTTACTTTTAAAATCCCTCAGAAGTAAGCGTGTGTATGTGTCTGTGTGTCTGTGATGACTAGGGGACATTAGACCACAAGAGAAATGCTACTCTATTCGTTATTTCCTTCATTCTGGCATATTCAGGCCTACTCCTTGACCATTCTTTTCTCTAGTATTTCCTTTCCTTTTCTGAAAAATATGTGTTGTTTTACACATTTACTTGCTATTTCTAAACCCGATTCTTTCTTATTACTGCCGTTTGCTTGTTTTTCTGTTTTCACCATCTGTGCAGGTAACACGTCCCTGTTTTTCTTCTCCTTCAATCAGGTCCTTCTTCCAATTTATCCCTGTGGTTATGTTGCTTAGTGTGCTATCCTTCTTACTCAGAGTTGGCCCTCCATGTTCTGTTTTTCAGTAGTATTGACAAATTCTTAGGGAAGCTGGCAGCTTCCTGTATTCCATCCTCCTCCAGTTCTAACTGTGGACTACTGTAATCTCCATCTTCTCAGTTCTTTAGAACATCCATAAAGTTTTTTGGTATCTGCACACAGTCACCTTTGTTTCTCAATCACTGTGTGGCCCTGCCAATCATCTTACCCCCTATTGCCTGTTCTTTTCTCTGGAAAAATTAAAATACTTTTTCATCCGGTGTACATCAGTGGGTTTCTTCTGCTCAGTTGGATGAGTCATCACATCTCTGCAACTCTGTAGTCTCAGAAGTTTTGTTCCTTTATGATGTCTTGAAGTAGAAGTTGGCTACTAATGAAGTGCAGTATTGTGGGAAGTACTGATATTTTGTCTGTTCTTCTCCAGACCAGTTACTTACATCACAAAGTTCTTTTACCTGAGGCAATTGTATAGACTGCACACATCATTTATTTATTTGAGGCTTTAGAGGGCACATGCTGTTTGTGCAAAGCCTTTCATACACAATATTTCTCATATATTTAATTTCCCAAAATGACACCATATACTACTATCCTGATACAGAGGAGACAAGACTTTCCCATGTGTGCTGGTTTTGACTGGGGTAGAGTTAATTTTCTTCACAATTGCTGATTAGGGTTGTATTTTGGATTTGTGCTGAACACAAAGTCGATAATACAGAGATGTTTTTGTTATTGCTGAGCAGGGCTTACACACAGCCAAGGCCTTTTCTGCTTTTCATGTTGCCACATTGGGGAGGAAGAAGAGGGTGCATGGAAGGCTGTGAGGAAACATAGCCAAGATGGGTGACCCCAACTGACCAAAGGGATATTCCAGACCACATGGCATCATGCTCAGGATATAAAGTGGGGGAAGAAAGAGGGAGGGAGGATATTTAGAATGATGGCATTTGTCTTCCCAAGTCGCCGTTACTTGTGATGCGGCTCTCCTCTCCTGGAGATGGCTGAACACCTGTCTGCCCATGGGAAGCAGTGAGTTAGTTCCTTGTGTTGCTTGGCTTGTGTGCACGGCTTTTGCTTTACCTATTAAACTGCCTTTATCTCAGTCCACAAATTTTCTAGCTTTTACCCTTCTAATCCTCTCCTGGATCCTGCTGGTGGGGGAGTGGGCAAGTGACTGTGTGGGGCTTGGCTGTCAGCTAGGGTGAAACCATGCTGTCATGCAGGAGCACTCACCCACACATACTCAGTAGTATATGCTGGCAGTAGGTCCATTCCTGCCTACTGCTTCTTGACTTGCGCCTCCTCTTTTTCAGCTGTCACATAGGGATACAGTGCCAGCTTCCGTCCCAGGAGTCTTTTCTGTGGATTTCACAGGGGCCTGGGCAGAACACGCAAAGCTAAGCACCTTCTGCTCAGCACAACAGGAAAGTGGCTGATGTCTTTTTGGAAGAAGGGGAAAATAAGAGAAGTAGCATCTGCTTCAAACAAAATGCCCAGCAAAGTAGAGTTTACCTGAAAGACAGTGAAACTGTCTCCTTCACTACTACCATGCTGGCCAGTTTTTCATCCATCAGATTGCAATGATAATGACCTGGCTAACAGATGACTGTGGTGCTGATACAGTTCTAAGAATTAAATTTTCCTTTACATCCAGATGGCCGAAGAGTGTAACTGAATGCTTTTTAAGCCAGTTCTGGCCAGGAGCCTATGCTGAAGGCTACTGCAAAGTCCCAACAAAAAAACTGGATATAATATAAATACGGTTAAGAGGGCTTGTCTTAGCATATTTGGTAATGTTGACTCAGTAAGAGTAAAATTAAAACTTTTGCCACTTCTCATATAAATGTAAAGATTCACGGAAAGGAGCCGGCAACTGCTAGTGTGAGATAGTCAACCTGATGAAAAGGGAACAGGAGAAAAATCAAATGAGGTCAATTAAAAATTTTACTTTTGTTTTCTTTTGGTCACTGGTTTGGGAGTTTTCTGGGGGGGTGGGAAGAGGAATGAAGCTTTATTTCATGTCATCTTCAGTAACCTTAGATATTCAGACTGTATTCCAAAGCAGCTCTGCTATATGGATTAGTAGTATTGAAAGAAACCATTAAGGTGTGTCCTTGACACTTCCACTTACTTGCAAGAAAAATTGTAACTGTTTTCAGCAAAAAACACCTGTGGAAGAACATGGATCTGAATCATATATTGTACTGTTACGTGTGGCAATGCGAACTGTGTAAATCTATTTTTACATCTTTTGTTGCTTTACATCTCATAATATACTCTAATTATTTTTTATGCTACAGTTCTTCCACTATGTTTAGGGCTTAGGTGATCTCAGCACTGTCCAGTTTGTTAAGAATGTACTGCCAGACTTTACTGAGGGACCCTAGTATAGGGCCTGTCCTTACAGGGCTGTATGTGCACGCTTAATCCAGGCTGTTAAATACAAACCCACCCCATAATACATTGCACTCCAAGTAGGACAAACCACTGTAAAGTTGGTCTGAATATGCTTGTATGGCATGTACGTGCTTGTACCAACATTAAATCTGCAGTAGGTGTGAAATATTAAGCATCAAGGCCACAGTGTAATTCTCAGCGCCTCCTTCAAACTGGTCCAAGGTCTTTCAACCTCAGCAGTAATAGACAGCACAACATAACATAAATTGTTATTCTGCAGTCTCTCATGTAACAGGATTATCCTTCCTATTCAAGTAAAAATATAAAAAATAACAAATCTTATTCAAGATCATTATCACTGCATCATAAGGATATCTAAACTTTTCGTAGAAACACCATTATATTTTTTCTCTGAGGTAAGTATACTGACAAGATGACTGAAAGACAGTGATCCAACAGTGAAGAGAAGTGATCCAAAATGAAGAGAAGTGTAGTAACGTAGTGGATGTAAGATGTCAATTTAGCTAATATAATTTAATACATTTTCCAAATACTACAAAAAGAAAAGAGAGACAAAGGCAGTACTGGGCATTCCAAATGGAAATCCTGAAAACAACATATTGTTAAACAACTAATGCATCACTAACAATAGTAAAGCTAAGAATAATTTGGGCCCATAACTAAGTAGAGGGAGACCTTGGTAACAGAGGATGCACAGAAGGCAGATTTTACTGAACTCCTTTTTTGCATTGGACTTCACTGACAAGGCCAGTCCTCAGGAATCTCTGAACCAGGAGACCAGGGTAAAGGAATGATGGAAGGAAGACTTTCCTTTGGTTTGGATTGGGTTGGAGAACACCTAGGCAAACCTGATGTCCACAAATCCATGGCTCCTGATAAGATGCATCCAGAAATGCTGGGAGAGCTGGTGGACACCAGAGCTGGGTCACTTTGAAAGGTCATGGAGGATCAGGAGAGGACTGGAAAAAAGCAAATATCACCCCAGTCTTCACAAAAGGCAAGAAGGAGGACTCATGGGGCTACCAGCCAGTCAGCCTCACCTCAGTCCCTGGAAAGGGGATGGAGCACCTCATTCTGGAGGCCATCTCTATCCACATGGATGACAAGAAGGAGATCAGGAGTAGTCAGCATGGATTCAGCAAAGAGACATCATGCATGACCAATCTGATTGCTTTCCACAGTGAAACAACTCCCTGGATAGATGGATGAGGGGAGAGCAGGGGATATTGTTCTACTGGGACTTCAGCAAGGCTTTCAACACTGTCTCCCACACCAACCTCACAGGCAAACTCAGGAAGTGTGGCCTGGATGAGTGGACAGTGAGATGGACTGAGAACTGTCTGATTGGCAGATCCCAGATCCCAATGGCACAGGGTCTGGCTGGAGGCCTGTCACAAGCGGTGTTCCCCAAGATTCAATACTGTGCCTGGTATTGTTTAACTTCTCCATCAGTGACTTGGACGAAGGGGCAGATGCCTCCTCAGCAAGTTCATTGATGACACAGAGCTGGGAGCAGGGGCCAATACCCCAGAGGGCCGTGCAGCCCTTCAGAAGGGCCTCGACAGGGTGGAGAGATGGGCAGAGAAGAGCTGTCTGAAATTCATCAAAGGCAAATGCAGGGTCCTGCACTGGGCAGGAATAACCCCAGGCACCAGCACAGGCTGGGGTCTGATGTGCTCGAAAGCAGCTCTGAGGAGAAGGACCTGGGGCTCCTGGTGGACAACAAGCTGTCCATGAGCCAGCAGTGTGTCCTGGTGGCCAAGAAGTCCAGTGGTGTCCTGGGGTGCATTAGGAAGAGCATGGCCAGCAGGTCAAGGCAGGTGATCCTGTCCCTGTACTCAGCCCTGGTGAGGCACATCTGGAGTGCTGTGCCCAGTTCTGGGCTCCTCAGGACCAGAGAGACATGGAGCTGCTGGAGCAGGCCCAGCAGAGGGGGATGTTGGTGATTAAGGGACTGGAGCATCTCTCCTAGGAGAAAAGGCTGAGGAAGCTGGATCTGTTCAGCCTCAAAAAAAGACTGAGAGGGGACTTCATCAGTGCCTATACATGTCTGGTTGGATGGTGGTAAGAGGATGGATCCAGGCTCTAGGTTACCCAGAGAGGTTGTGGAGTCTCCTTCACTGGAGATATTCAGGAGCCATCTGGATACAAGTTGGTGCAGTGTGCTCTGCAATGACTCTTCTGGAGGTGGGACATTGGACCAGATGACCTTTTTGGTGGTACCTTTCAACATGACCATTCTGTGATTCTTTGAACAGTTAATTAACAGTTAATTAAAACTTCATTTGCTGTTTCATAAATGTCTATAAAACTGTCACCACCAAAGGTGACCCATTGTCACCCAGTATGTTTAAAGATAACAATGGGCTTTCAGCTGTTAATAGATTCTTTTCGTCTTATTAGTGGATTCCAAATCTACTCTGATTTCCATAAATGATGAGCAGTGAAAATAGTAAGTCTCTTACAAGAATGCATGAGTTTGATAATAATTAAGGTTCGTGCGATGATATTCTTGTAGTTTCTTTATTATGCTGTTCCTAAAACAAGCTGTATTTATTAATAGCATTTAGTATCTATAGATAACTTAGTACAGATAATTAAGATGTGACAGGACAGAGCTATAGATGAACGATCTGTAAGCTGACAGAGCATTCAGTTTGATTGAGAGGCTCTCACAAGATACACCACAAATGCTCAAATGTTACCATTTAAGGCCAAACATAATTAGCCAAATGCAATTTTGACTTAAAAATTTTAAAGTATGTGTGTATAACATAGCAATAATATTAATACTGTAGTTATCACTATCAATAGTAGTAGTGGTAGTATCAATATTATTACCTTCTTGAAATTGATGGGTGGGAATAAATGTATGGTTTTGTGTTATGTTAAATAACAAACACATTCAAGAGCAGAGAAAATTATTAAAGGCAATAAAAGCTTTATTTACTTTTTGTTTCTGCTCCTGTTTTGTTTGTTTTTTCCAGGAACTTGTTCAGTATAGTTTTTTGTCTTTTGCCTAGAGTAAATCATGAGTCACAACATAATTGGAGTATGATTAATGTTCAAATGACAGACAGTTGCCAGATGAGAATGATGTCCCAATCAAAGGTTGGATGTTTCCTCAGACTTGTATTTTATGTCAGTATTTAGACCTGACCACAAGTATAAAGTGCTAAAACCTCAAAATCATAACGGGTTATGATCATTCTTTCTTAAATTATTATGTATCTACATGCTATAAAATGTATGGAAAATCATGCCTGAATCCTGAAAATTCACAAAGCTCTTGCGAGGATCAATTTCTTCTCAGAAAGAAAAGTAACACTGATCATATCACTCCTTCTTTTGTATCCAAATGACTTTATAATTTCTGTCTCAGTGTTATCTTAACCATTATAATACTAAGGGTGAGGTCAGGAAGGAATTTTTCTGCTCTTTTCTCTGGTTTTAATGTCTGCTGTTTTCCATCCATGTTTTTGTTTTCGTCATCATGTAGATGACAGCATCTACAATCATACAGGTTTATGAGAACTCAGTTATATAAATTATCCAAACAACTTAATACAGTGAAGCATAAAAAGGAAAAATAAAAGTAATTTATAGCTTTGTCTTTCTTTCTTCCATTACTAATTATTATGATAACAGAGGAAATAACTTACAGATGTCTACCTTCTATAGGCAGAAGGAAACTTTTATATATGACTGAAACTACTTTAAAATTTAATTAATAATGTACCTAAATATTCAAACACAATCTGCATTCATTTAATACTTGGATACTCATGGTAAAACAGCACAGAGATTCTTCTCACACTAGACTTGATTTTGTATTTTTCTATACATACTGTCGCTGCAAGTTTGGAATGGTTGTACTCTATCCCTGTATCAGGCAAGTGCAAGTCACTTGTGCCATTATCTACAGCCCATGAAGGTAACAGAAAGAGTCCTTTGTCTTTACTGGATTTTGGATTGCATGTTCTTTTGCTGTTCCCTTGTACAAGCTGTACTTGTACAACTACAGATTCACAGGTTCCCCTCCTCTCCCCCCCGCCAAGAAAACAGCAGGAGACAGGGATGTTCCCACTGCTGTTTTAAAGATACTCTCAGCACATCTGTTGCTCCAGTTCAGTTTTAAGTTGACAACAGTAGTTGTATATGGCAAAGAGCAGGTTTTGGTTTGTTTTAGGGTTTTTTTTCATCCAGATCATCGGACAAATCTTATTAAGTGAATTGTTTCTGACTACATTTCTGTTCACAGTGAACTAGCAGGATCTGCATTCCTCATGAGAATTTTAACACTTCTGGTATTTAGGCAAACACACGGGATTGGTTCAGAGAGCATCTCACTGTAATATAGGAAGATCTTATTCTGGTACATTCTGCTTTACTGTTTGTTAGGATTTGGTTTTGTTGTTGTTGTTGTTTAATTAGTTGACTGTTATTTTGAGTTCCTAACGTGTATTGGCCTAGTCATGGGAATTGAATCTATATCTCTTCTCTATTTTTATGTGTCAAACAAGTAAAAGGAGCTGGAATGAGACAAACATGCCTTAGTGAAAACCACAAAGCTGTAACAGCTGAGCTAAAACAGCACTCGATTGAAAGGAGACTGAAGTGTCCAAGGAGAGATTAGGAAAAAAAAGGGAAAAAGTATACTTTTACTGCATTGAAGAGAGTTACAGGCCAACTTTCTGTCTTTCTCAGACATCAGTAACATATTTGGTTCACTTTTTTGTTTCATATCTGGTCTTAAGAATATGCAGTACAGAGTGCACCTACTTGTAATTCCTTCAGAGATAAAACCAAGGTTTTTTCTTGTCCAGTTCACTGCACAGAGTGTGGTGGTTAATCCTTCTTTCGGTTAATACCATGGGCCACACAATCCTACCTAGACTAGAGCAAAAATCTTTAATATAACTGTACCTGCTGTGCTGTACACCACACAAGACCTCAGGTGCTGAAACAATAATTTCCAGATATCTCTGAATAGGAGTTTCTACTTCTGAAACCTGAATATAGAAATTCATTCGGTTTTTTTACTTTTGATTATCCCAAGACTGAAAAGGCAGATACAGGTAAAGGATTCCTAGCCAAATATTAGGGACTATAAAAATGGTCAGAAGTGCATTTCCTAATGCTATCCATCAGGAATACCATATTCTGAAAAATTAAAATGAAAAATCAAGCTCTTCAGTAGTACAGATATTGTTTGGTTGTCAAGCCATGCCATAATTCCATCAAGTTCAATTGGAACTTCATGTTTTCAGCTGGATTGTGGAGAATGGAATTTTTCCTTCATTTTAAAAGGCCAGGGTGAAATTTCTCTCTTCATAATCTTGCTCTCAACCATCAAAAATACCTGAATGGGAGAAAGTAATCCTGTTAACAGAACTGAGAGATATTAGAGACAAGGAGTAAGAGCCTGGAGTAAAAAAGGAGGCTGGATGAAGCTTGAGAAGGGACAGGGCATACAACCAAAATGGGGATAGGCCAGTAAGTGCAATGGCAGCTAGCATCCTATCATTTCCAAGTACTCTACTAGAATCCCTTACAGCACGAGTTTTCTATGTTTTAAAGTTTCTGTGCTTGGAGCCATAAATTATGTCAATCCTTTTTTTGCACTTTCCTAAATCTGGATAAACTCAGTTAACCTGTACATTTTGTACACACAGTACCTAATTGTGAAGACTTTCTAGACTTTAGCATCCAAATGCCAGCTGCCTTGAACTTTAGAGCAGTGCTGCATATCTCATAAAGCATCTTAGGAACTGAAACCATGTCCTTTTTAGAGCTCCTCTCTCTGATTTATACTTCACGGCTTCAGGGTCATCTGATCAATAGAACAAGAAGATAAAGATTTTAAAAATGTTTGATAAGAACAATCACTCTTTACTTTACAAACCAAAGAGATTCAGGACTAAGAAAAATCCCAAATACTCATATTACTAGCCTTCATTTTATGCATGTAAAATAAGGTGAGCTGTATTTTGGGAATGTTGAGTAATCACAGCTCTATATAGAATTTTTCAGAACAAAAGCTGCTCACTGGAGGCTTTATAAAGATACAAATTCTAAACCTTACTTATTTAAGGGTAGGCATGGATAGGCAGTATTTCTAAGATAGAAGACATTTCCTTCCTTCAGTTGTTTAGCTTCTCAACTTGTGGTTCTATTGATATAATAGTTTCTGACTCTTTTGATTGAAACCCATAGGTTTGAAAGACCCACAAGAATTAGAATGTCTTTAAAGCTAAAAACAAAACAAGACCTGGGTTTTTTCTGTATCATAAAACAGAGAACAAATACTTCGTGTTCCTTTTCTACCTCTGTTTCTGATCATTGCTAAAACAAAAATCTCCACTGACAATCAGCTGCAACAGTAAAAGAACTTATGGTGTCCTATCCCATTCTGAACAGTGAGTTGTGGCATTCAAAACCGAATACACATCTTCCTTTTCATGTTTCTTTAAAGAGTAAAAAGAAAATTAATAAATTCTTGAGACATAAATTACTGAAATTAATTAAAATCACAATAACCACCATAATTTACCTGCTCTATATTACACTTCCTTTTCCTATAAAACCTGAAGGCTTTTTGTTTAGACACGTTCTTCATTCAATATCTGTCCGTTTCTGTATTAGGTACTCTTCCTTTCTTGTCTGACTTGTCTTAGATACGTATGTAGTCATATACACATACTTTGTTCGAAATGGTATACTATCATATATGCATATGTACATATGGCTTATAACCAACTAAACACAGCTGCTAAACCTTAACCTATTGGCTTTTTCTCTGTGGGCATATGCTTATGAATGGCTTCTAAATATACAGTAGTAGACCATAATTATGAAATTGTATTAGCCAAGTAGATGCAGTGGTAGACCCTCATGTTCCAAGTGGAAAAAGCACCAGCAGGTGCTTAAAATATCACTTAGAATATTTTATAATTCAGTCTTTTTCAAGTGAAACATCAGCACTAGGTTATGGACCTGCACTCAAAACCACAGTTAATCAGTGTTCTAAATAATTATTCTTTTGATGAAGAGCATCTGATATAGCCACAAACACCACAGTGTTAATGTAACAGGAATTAAATTGTCAATTGATCTTGATGACCCTCTGAACTAAATCTGAAATAAAATTTGTACACTGAATCCATGTGAGTCAAAACATATGCAGCGCAAGAGACAGAGACTAGTCCAAGGTTTTCCAATTCCTGTACAAAATAAATTTTGTAGTTTTCATACAAAGAATGTTCTTCTGTTTAGTTTATTCTTTTTGTTTGGTATTTCCTATGACAATTGACTGTGATGTGATCTCTAATTCACAACTTCCTTGGACATTATGTGTACTAAGTCTGACCATTATAGAACAGTCTTGAATCATAGGAATCTCAAGAGTGAGCATTCATGAGCCAGATCTAGATAAGCATGCATCTTTATACTTCTTTATGATATGTAAAACATGTTTAAAAACGTAAATTCATATAGTTACACATATTTCAGATGTGCAGACATCAGAACAACTACATAAAACTGATTTTGATTAACAATATGAAAATGTATGACATTTCCACATTTACTAGTGCTTTTGTATTCTCTCATCTGAAGGTGAAGAAGAAAAATATCCACACTGAAAATCATATTTGATGTATAACTAAACTGAAGAGAAATATTAAGGGGCTTTTTCTGAACATGTGTTAGAAAGAGGCTGCCTACCAGAGTAATTTTAAGGGGTTTCTTTAGTTAACAGATTTGCAGTCTAGCACAGTAATAGTTCAGTTCCAATTAACTCAATAAATGCACACAGAACACTCATTAGGGATTCAGCTGGCTGGAGAACACTGGGAAAGTTAGAAACAGATGTGATAAGCTGTCCATAATGAAAACCTAAAACACCCTTCTTTACATACATGCAAAAAGATGAGTAACAAGTACATGATAGTGGGATTTTGCATATATCTATTATGTATTTTTCTGTGTTATAGCAGCAATAACAAACAAAACTTTGAGACTCCCCTAATGGAGTAAGTATTTCTGTATTGCAGATGAGAAATTTTAGAGAGAAAACTATTTAGTGATTTTTCCAAAATACTGGAATTGATTTTGAAACTTACAACTTAGTTTCCAAGTCTGAGATTCTTTTTATACTATCCTACAGAACTTCTCTTATTTAATAAATGCATGCATTCTGTGCTCCAACCTAACTATAATTCACACTCCTCTCTGGAGGGACTTACAACTAAGATGGCATTTTGAGTCTGTTGTCTGTGCCTATAAGTTGAGATTTGCATTTATGTGCTGTACTGAGACACCAAACTGTTGAATGCCATCTTGCTTCATTCTCAACCTCTCACCAAGGACTTACAGGTACTTCTTGGCTAACAGCATTGCCACAGATATAAAAATCACACTTTTCTTTGTGTTTTCTAACCATTTGGGGTTTTTTCCCCCAAAATATCCTTACATACAATCTTCAGGTGGATCCCATTTGGGGAGAATTTATTCTGGGCTCATACAGTCCTATTCAGAGTTATGTGATCACGTATAAGAAGATAGAAACAGCAGAGCAGCTAAAACCCAACACAGTATTTGAAACAAACACTGCAGACATTCACTTTGCGGTTGTCTATATCGCTAAGACTCTACAAATTTTATATATTTAATGAGCATACTGAATATCTTGGTCTATGGTCAACCAAGAGATCACAAAAGCTCTGAGGGACCCGATATAATCTCTTCTGCAAATAATACAAAGTTAACAGTAATTAATAAAAAATTTAAGCATTCTGATTGTGTATTAGAGAAATGAAAACAGTTCCAAAAGAACCATTGCATCCTCAGACTCAAAGTTCCCTTTTAAATTTTCCATAAGGCATATTTTTGCCTTAAAAAATAGAAACAAAGCTAATAAATTACATTTTAGAACTCTATTTAAAGACACTCATGGAGAGACCTAGACTAACAGAACTCAGAAAATTCAAATATGGAAGTAGAAACATAAATGTAAGAGGGGTGTAATTCATGCCATTATACCTGTTTGAAACGATTTGTGTGAGTTAAGGATAGAGTGCCAGTATAAACTTTGAATTTATAGGCTTTTGTTGCTTTAAATCAGACCCTTCACATTATTTAAACATAGTTTTTGTATTTAATATTCAGAGTGATAGAACATGTACATTTGGCTGCAGATAGATACATAATTCATGTTGGTAGAAAGCGTACCTTATAACATTTAAGTGGTTTATTAAACTTGTTTCATCTGATATGGGATAAATTCTGTAATTGACAGCAATTCATATGCAGATCATACATTTATCATATTTAAGATTACCTTATACCCTTATGTTATAGAAACTATTCTGCTTTATCCTCTCAAGGATTTGGGGTTTTTTCTTCTCTAGGAGAGAAAATACATGAAATATGTTAAAGTTGTTTAAAAATTACTCAAACCTGGACTCCAACATGAAATGAGTTTAGTGGCCTCAGCTCAGTCCCTGGCAGACAGTTGAGTCTATCAGGAAAACCATCATGCATACTTTAGTACCAGTCAATAGGACCAGCAGCCTCTGATCTAAAGAGACCTTAGCAACAAGCCTGGGGAGGTTGAATGACATCTTATTTTAGGGACCATGAAATCTTGAAGTTAGAAGGGGGGTCATATTGTGCAGGGAGATTATTTCTGTACTGCTTGCTCCCTCTCAAGCTTATAGTTTATAGGGGTACTATTTGAAAGTACCCCACCTATTTGATGAGGAGGGATAGAAAAAAAATTAGTGAGGATTGCTCTCTCAGACAGTGGATTCTACTCAAATACACTAGAATTTTCTTTCAAGTCATTTCTGTTACCTGTATAGCTTTACCAATATGGACTGGGAAGAACCTTAGTGTGGAGCAGGCTACAGCTAGATCATAGCTTTACAAGCATTATGACATTTAACATTTAATTTGTCTGCATCATAATGGATTGAAATGTTAAGAGCCAGCGATAATTTGTTTGGCTCTTTGCTCCTGCTCTTGGCTGTTGAAAACTATAAAGTGGTATTTTGGTAAGGAAGTTCTAATGCTAAAAAGGCATATCTAAATTAAGTAGCTGAGTCAAAGTGACTAAAACACCGTAACGATTATGACACAATAGGGGCTAACCCCTATATTTTTTAAAGAATGGATGAAAGTAGTCTACTAAGTAAGTAAATTCCAACTAGTATCTTTTTATTCCACTGCTTTCATTTGTTTGGTTTTTTTGGGAGTCATGTTGCATCAGCCTGGAATAATGTTCATTTAAGAAACTTTTTTCTCAAAGAAGGATACAAGCTATATAAAATGGTGAAAGAACATCACAGTTGGGCCATACAAGTAATATTTCTCTTGATTGTGGTATTTGTACCATGTGTCTTTTTCTTCATTTTTCTCAGAAAGAAATAACTTTTTTCAGAGAAAGGTCTCAAGAGGTTTTTAACAACCAAGAGGTTGTTAGAAGCTACAAAATAAAGAAGGCTTTGGGAATCATTAAATGAGCAAACCATCACAACTAATCCTGTCTGGATATGCATTAGTGTATAGATATCTGGCTACCTGATTGTTTTCCTTTGAGTTTATGCTAAGTTTCCATGCTGTCAGTTTTTTATTTGACTAGTTCCTCATTGCATCTCCGCAAAATCAGGTTACTCTGGTTATAAATATGATGCATTTACTGACTTTATTGACTTCATGCTTTATAAAGTACAGCCATTTTCAGAGATATGGTGTTTGGATTGCAGGAGAGTAATTGAGTTTCTGTTTGGTTTTGCCTTTCTGTTCATGTCTAAGACTCTGAATAGATACAGGGGGCAGAAGGACCTGCTATAGAGCATCAACCTGGACGACACTGTAAAAAATTATTTTGTAAGGAAATAATATGAATATTGATGGTAAAGTTGTTAGTGGAGCTTTTGTGACAGCAGTAATCTTCTTTTCACATTAGTAAATTTACAGAAAATAGATGACTTAGGAATCTAAATTTTGTGAAAGTAGGCTCAGACTTCAGGTGAACATTCATCTTCTCTGTTAAATATTTTTGAGACATTTTGGAATCATTTGCAGTTTTCTCTCATAGATACTTAATTTATCAGAGCAACAGAATAAGATTTTAGATTCTTTTCTCTTCATGATCCATTAAAACACTATTCAAAGGGACCTTGACACTCAAAGAAACCAAGTTTCTTAGGAAAAAGTCAGGCTGAAATCATATGGGAACACTTGTTTCTTTTCACCCTGTATCAAATCAAGATGATGTTCATAATCTGGGATGTGAGAGAGAAGGGGATTGACCATTAAATAAAGGAATGGCCCCCATTTCAATGGTGCCGTTTGGTGTTTGAGTAAGGAGATTACTTGAGACAAAGCTCTTGAATGAGGAACCTTGTTGGCCTTGAGGTGTGGACTGGCTGAGTGACAAGTGGAAAGAAGCTTGTAAGTGTCAGTAGAGTGGAATATTCCAGTTGAAGTAAAGAAATAACAAGGTTACAACCTTAGAGTCCTCAGTAAAGAATTTACAATCCTCAGAAAATGTGTCCAGCTGTGATTTTGTTCCTTCAGAGCACTAAAAGAAAAGGGAAAATTTACATCTATTAGACAGATGAAAATTGTCAAATTCGTTATCCTCCCAAAGCAGACAATCTTTTTTGGCTTTAAAATAAGAACTGATGTAAAGATTAAGATAATCTTCATTTCTTTTGCACAGATTGCATAAATATTTTGCAAATAAAGTACTTTTAGAAACTTTTTACCATTGTAACAGCAGTTCACATAGATGATTCTTTTTGACTCTTTTCCAGTGGGATGCAGAAAACAAGCATCTTTCATACTCTGTCTTGCTGTTTATCCAAGAGACCTCCAAAGTTAATGTTAGAGAAACAGACACAAATTATCTAATGCAGAGCAAATTTTACTGGCACCATGTTTCATACTGATGTATCTTGGGCTTTATTTAATGATGGTAGGATCTGTTTGATGTTATTGGCTGTTGGCCCTGCTCTTGAGAACTAAGGAGAGATCTACTTTTCTCCTCTTATTTTGATTGCAAAATGCTCAGCTAACTCTGAATTCCCAGTGACCCCAATAGAAAAGCAGAAATTCAGGACTCTTAGCATATTACAGGATTGGGCCCAGATGAGTATGGTTATCAGTTAATTTTACTGCAATTGTGAAATAGGAACCATGATACAACTTTTTTTGAACAGCTGGAAAATTATATTGTAACTTACATTCCATCATTCAGCTTTCCATGGAATGATTTTTCTTTGGGACCTGAGAGACAGTCTAAATAGTGGCTTGATACACCCTCACCATAGTCATAAATGCCACAGTATTGGGACAGGTGGGATGTTGCTTTAGGGCAAAGTAATTTTTTAGTAACATTCACTTTACTTTGTATTTAACATAGGATTTTTATTGCCTCGTATGTGTAAAAACAGAAAATCAGAAATTATAAGACTTTTAACATCCTTTTTGTAGTGTAATCAGGCATTCTATGCACTCTTACTTTTCTCAGTCAGACTATAAATCCTGAGGGCTTTTCCCTTGTGAGCCAAATTCTTCTATCTCTACTAATCTTGATGTGTTGCTACATCAGCCTACAAAGTAATCTCAGTGGGACAAATTCCTGTCTCCAATACTTCCACATAAATTGAAAGCAATCCTATAATTACAATTACACCAAAACCAGAATTTGACCCAGTGATTTGAAAGAGCCAGGCAGGCAGTATTTGCCTTTGAACACTTAGTTTTCTCCTTGCATTCAGAACTGCAGTCTTCTGTGTCTAAACGTGTCCTGTAGAATTGTATGAACAGAAAAAACTATGATGAGTAATGTTTACAACTTCCATTCTTAGCAAAGTTGATCCCTTCATTTCCCACTGAAGTCAATGGAAGATGAATGTGTCAGAAGGAAAGCTGGCGCTGGGTCTCCACTAAGTTATGTTCCAAAGCATTACAAAGCACTGCTGGAAAGGGATTTTTACAGTTAAGGGTAGTCAGCTAGTTAGAGCTGAAGAAGATATGTCTAATTTACGTTAAGTTGTAACAATGGCCTAGGAACTGCTTTTGAAGACCTCAAACTCTGTTGGATATGAGGAACAGCAGCCTATTTTTAAAGATCAGTATACCATAGCACCCATCCAAATTGCTGGTAATATTGGAATTGTTTCTTACACTAGTGAAATGATCTGCCATGACTGTGCAATCTGCTTCCACTACATGGTGTTGCGGTATAGAATGATACTTACAAGCAAGTAGTCCAAGTGTAGACTAATCTAATAAGTGATTTGCAGCTTTTTCTTTTCAATGCCTCTGGTTTTGCTATCTCACTTTGTGGGTGCATAGGATCCAAAAATGTAACCTCAAGCACTTAGAAAACAGCACATATGGCCAGCGCTAGGAATTTTGCATTAAACATGGTTATTTAGCAAAATTCAACTGAACTCAGTGATCACCTCCTGATCTTATAAAGGACTGACTCAGTTGAAGACAATGAAAATTTTGAATGAAGAAGAGATTATGTAGCTACCACCTTAAGTGTGCAGAAGAGGATTTTTGAAATAAGGGATTTAATGTGTAATGACTTTTAACATTTTTATATTGTAGTCTATAAAATTTCTGTGTAGGTTATTTTTATTTTCATGAAAATTAAAAGATTGACTATATTACAGGCTCTTTTCTACATAACCACAAAAATATTATAGGATGAGAAGCAGGGAGTGGATGCTCCCCATAGCAACAGAAATGTTCTCAAACTCTATCCAAAAGCCACTGACATAGCAATACAAGCACAATACATTCCTAACTTATTTAACATCAAGTTCCTATATAAACTCATGCATCTGTTGAATTTTTCATGCATGAACAGTAACTTTGAAGACAATGACCTATCCATATTCACAAATACAGCACACAGATAAACACTGAAGAATGATTTAATCTTTGTCAAAGCATGAACATTTTTTTTTATTTTATCAGAAAAATGGACAGTTTCATTGCAAGACTTTCCACATAAAATGTACTGTTTGGGATAAATTACTGCATTTATATTTTGTAACCAATATTGTGCATAAACGTATAAGAAGTAGAGTATATTGCCTTATCACCTAAATATCAAAATACTGTTGGGGGAATTCTGAAGCTTTTTTCCAAAGGTCCAATTTTCACTGAATAAATCTGAACAAGAACTTCAAACTATGGACTCGTTATTCACTGTTTTTATTTACCTCTAACATGTGTGCTACTGACCTTTTCAGATCTACATGGAAATTCCTGGCCAAAGAAAACTGTTTACACTCACAGAATCTCACTGGTATGGAGAGATCTTTGTGAAAGAAGCCTTAACAATTTTGTGGCTCTTCAAATGCCAGGTCTCTTTTTCATAAAAGCAGAACTCTGAAAAGATCTCTGGCAGAGATTTCCTCTAGCCATTGTATGACAAGGAGACACAAGACCACTGCTAGCCCACAAAGGTGGAATTTTGAGCTTCCAACTCCTCTGAGACTGGCAAGAAGTGAGAGATATTAAAATTCAGTTTGCCGTACTTTCATCACACAGTCTTTAGTGTCTTTTAACTGCTCTGTTTCCATAAGACCATTAGAGCTGTGCTGCTACCAGCACATAAAAGCGCTCTGGATTTTGCAAAGTACCAGCACAAAGCCTCTGCTTCTGTGTTTCACTGGAGATGGGCTTTTTACCTTTCTCTTGATGTATTTCTGTTCCCAAATGCAGCAAGCTGATTTTCTAGGAAATTTATTTTAAAATGTTTTGTTTATACACCAAAATGTCTCCTACTTCTTGGTATCAAAGCAAAACTTTGGGTGAAATATTTCAGTACAGTAATCAGCAAGTCCTCTGGTGAACATGGAAAATTTTAGATAGCCACAGATTGTATCAGGATAATTACAGAAGCATTGTACCAAGATGTGTCCAATGCTTTTACCTCCACAAGTCCTAACTGAATCAGCACAGCATGTATGTGCACTCAGGGAGAGGCAGACAATCCTATTTCCCTCTGTATTCTGTCAGGACAAAATGAGAGAGAACAGTATCAATTCATATAAACCGTACCATTCAGTGACGAGAAAAGCCGACATATAGTATCACTCAAAGCAGTAGAGTATGGGAATCTCCTTCATCACAGAGGGTCTATGTCAGGAAGGCGCTACATATATATATATATATATATATATATTCCACCTATAGTGTGGTAGTGGAGATTTGCCTTCCTTGTTCTTAACCAACATACCAGTGAAAAAAATCCAAACAGGCATTTTGAAAAACAATTTCCAGCCTACAGCCTACAGTATACACATTTATTTTTTTTTTCCCAGGGAATATGAACTACATTAATTATAATTCTCATTATAATTCCTTTAATATTTTGATGAGTAATGGAAAAATATTTTGAGCTGTAACATATTTTTATTAGGATTGTGACTTAAGTCAGACACGAGTGGCTGTAACCATACATTACAGGCCTACATTTTCTTTATTTAGAAAGGTGGCCCAAAATGGTTTTCTAGCCTGCAAATCTTATATATTCACAGAACACAGAAGTGACCTTACAAAGTGCAGGACAGTAGAGAACTACTCCAAAAAGCTCCATATCACACGTGGATATTTGATGAAAGTATATAAAAAATTGAATGGTGGGGAAAAAAATAAATTGCATTTTCACATTAAGTAGCAACGGTGTGTCCTGGTTTTGGCCAAGGACAGGGTTAATTTTTCACAGCTTCCAAGAGGAGGAGGGGCCTGAAGTCATGGGGGCTTGGCCAAGACCCTCAGGTTATTTGGTACCATCTTACATCACTGCTAGGGTGGAGGAAAGTGATTCTCACTTCCAAGAAGAAGGGCATTCATTTCTGGTCGAGGGGAACAAGTGTGGTTTGCACAGGGTCCATCTGCCCTTGTTGCATTTTCTGGAGCTTGGTGAGCATTTTGCATGTAAATCACCCTCTCTTTTTACACTTTTGTTATTGGTATTGTCACTGTTACCGTTCATTTTCCTATTTCATTGCTTTTTCCAGTAAATTGTTCTCATCTCGAGCCATGATCTTTTACTTTTGTGCCTCCAGCTCTCCTCTCTGGCCACCCATAGGGGGATCAGGGGGTGGGAGGGTGGGCGAGTGCCGATGTGGTTTTGGTGGGAGCACTTAATTGAGGAATACTATTCCTAAACCCCAACAACACTGTTGCCTTCTAACCCTAGGGCAGTCAAATTTCATATGAATCAGGACTAGTTGCCTTAGAAATGCTATATTTTGCAACTGAATTGATATCCAGTGGAAGTTATGGACCATCAGCTGTTTTGTGTAGAATGAACCTTGTTCTGTGTTTCTGCAGTTCAGCACTAGCTGCTGTTACAGATGATAGGATACAGAACCTGAGACACAACTACCTGATGCCAGATGTCATATCTTATGTTCTTATAATCTGGAGGGCTCCAGGAAGGGAGAAGATTAGATGCCACAACCCAGTCAAAACTGACCTTAGGTACAGTACTTCCTCTGCCCTTTTTAGCACATTTGCCTCAAATTGCATATATTTCTGAATTTTATTATAAAAGAGGAATGGATGAAATTGATAAAATAATCTTATTTTCCTACTGTTGTGTCACTCCATCAAAAAAAATTCCTTCCTAATTTTGACCATCATTGGAACACAGAGAGATCAAAATGGAATTCTTACACGGTTTAAGAGTTATCCAGTATTACAGGATGATGGAATCATTTTAGGTTGGAAAAGCCTTTAAGATTATCTAGTCTGACCATTAACCCAGCACTGCCAATGCCATGCCTAAGACATGTCCCTAAGCACCACAATTACGCATCTTTTAAATACCTGCAGGCACGGTAAGTCAACCACTTCCCTGGGCAGCCTGTTCGAATGCTTGATAACCCTTTCCATGAAGAAACTTTTCCTCAAGTCTAATCTAAACCTCCCATGGAGCAACGTCAGAGTTTCCCCTTGCTCTGTCACTGGTTGCCTGGGAGAAGAGGCTGACACTTACCGCACCACAACCTCCTCTCAGGCAGCTGTAGAGAGCAATGAGGTCTCCCCTGAGCATCCTTTCCTCCAGGCTAAACAAACCCAGCTCCCTCAGCTGCTCCTCACAGGACTTGTGCTCCAAACACTTCTCCAGCTCTGTTGTCCTTCTCTGGATACGCACTAGCAATTCAACGTCTTTCTTGTCATGAGGGGCCCAAAACTGAGCACAGGGTTTGACATGTGTTCTCACCAGTGCCACGAACAGGGGGATGATGACTGCTGTGGTCCTGATGTCCACACTATTGCTGATACAGGCCAGGATGCCGTTTGCCTTCTTGGCCACCTGGGCGCACAGTGGCTCATGTTCAGCTGCTCTTGACCAGCACCCCCAGGCCGTTTTCTGACAAGCAGTTTTCCAATCACTCTGCTCTAGCCTCTAGTGCTGCTTGAGGTTATTGTGACTCAAGGGCAGGACCTGGCGCTTGGCTTTTTTGAACCTTGTACCACTGTTCTTGGCCCATAGATCCAGCCTGTCTAGATCCCTCTGCAGCACCTTCGAATCCTCCAGCAGATCAACACTTCTGCCAAACTTGGTGTCATCTGCAAACTGACTGAGGGTGCACTCATCGATCTCCTCATTAATGACGATATTAAGCAAGACTGGCCCCAGTACTGAGACCTGGGGTGTCCAGTGGTGACCAACTGAGAGCTGGATGTAACTCCATTCACTCTGGTGGCCACTCTGGTAGCCAGGCCATCCAGCCACTTCTTAACCCAGGAAATGATGCACCTGTCCAAGCTGTGGGCTGCCAGCTTCACCAGGAGAGTGCTGTAGGAGATGGTGTCAAAGGCTTTGCCAAAGTCCATGTGTACAACATCCCCTCATCCACTAGAAGGGTCACTTTGTCATAGGAGGAGATCAGGTTGGTCAAGCAGGTCCTGCCTTTGACAAGCTCTGGCTGGTGGGGCCCAATCCCCTTGTTGTCCTGCACATGCTGTGTGATGGCACTCAGGGTGATCTGCTTCATGACCATCCCTGCCACTGAGGTCAGACTGACAGGGCTGTGGCTCTCTGGATCCTCCTTCCCACACTTCCCGTAGCTGGGCATCACATTCGCCAACTCCAGTCAACTGGGACCTCCCTAGCTAGCCACAACTGCTGGTAAATGATGCAAAGTGGCTTGTGAGCACTTCCATCAGCATCCTTGAGGGGATCCCATCCAGCCTCAGAGACTTGTGTGTGTTGAGCGGTGTAGCGGTCACTGACCATTTCCTCTCAGATTATGGGGCCTTCATTCTGCTACCCATTCCCATCTTCCAGCTCAGGTGGCTGGGTACCTGGAGGACAACTGGTCTTGCTCTTAAAGACTGAGACAAAGAAGGCATTCAAAACCTCAGCCTTTTCCTTATCCCTTGTCATTATGTATACCCCCCCACACCACCCCATAACAGATGGACATACTTCTTGGCCCCCATTTGTAGTGNACAGATGGACATACTTCTTGGCCCCCATTTGTAGTGAACGTATTTGTAGAAAAAAATTTTTGTTGTCTTTTATGGCAGTTCTAGTTGGTCTTTGGCCCTTCTAAATTTTCTCCCAGCATAACCTCATGACATACTTTTAGTCCTCCTGACCTACCTGTCCCTTTTGCCAAAGGTCATAAACTTTCCTTT
>VZRV01010043.1:4875-31831 GCA_013398115.1 Falcunculus frontatus
GATCCAGGCTGTGCCCACCAGCACCCCTGTGCTTGGGGATGTCCACTCTGCACGAATCCCAGCAGGACAAACCTCCCTCAGCACCCATCACCTGCAGAAGCCAGGGTAGGGACCCCACATCCAGCTTCGAGGCCATCAGCATCTCCCTGGGAGCGATGTGGAGTGAGGCAAGAGGAGACATCCTATCCCATCCCATCCCATCCCATCCCATCCCATCCCATCCCATCCCATCCCATCCCATCCCATCCCATCCCATCCCATCCCATCCCATCCCAATGCTCCAGCATCACTGGCTGGGCTGATCACCAGGCCCCCCAACTCTGAGCTCTGCCCATTCCTGCACTGGGTATCAGGATTAAACACAGTGGCCGCTGCAGCCTGGTCCCCAAAATGTCCAGAGAAAGATCCTCCACATGGATGGCACCACCACAGCCTTCCCAGCTCCCGTCATTCCCCAGAGGACGAAGCCCCGTGCCCGCCCCGCGCTGCTCGGGGAGGGCCACGAGGGCAGGAGCGCTCCCCGTGTCACGGGATGATCCCCCCAGCTCCCCCTCTCCCTCGTTTTCCTCCGTATTTCACAGTTCCTGCTTCCTGCACAAGGCAGGGGTCTCCAGGGACTCCAGCCAGATGTTCTCTGCAGCACACCACATTGCTTTCCTAATGAAATATTCATGGAGCCTCTCCGCCTCTTGCCATGAAAGCCTTCTGCAGCTCCCAGCCATGGAAACGCTGCGCAGGCAGCATTCCTGCAAAGCTCCCGGCCCCCTGCTTCCCGCTCGGCACCTCCACCTTCCTCTTCCTCCTCCCACCAGCGGTGCCGGAGCAGGGGCTTTGTCCCCTCTCGCCTTGCAGCTGAGGCGCCACCAAGGACACAGCCAGAGCCACATGTGAGGACACCGGTGGGTGTCGCCCACCCCGAGGAGGGTCCCTCCGTGGCTGGGAGAAGGGGGCAGGTGGGTGCAGACCCCGGAGTGGGGCACGGAGGGGTCTCACCAATCCCCTGCCCATCCCGGCTCCCGGTGCTCCCGGTGCTCCCAGTGCTCCCGGTGCTCCCCGCTCCCGCCGGCTCCCAGCCAGCCCGCGGCATTAGCGATGCTGTGCACTATAATCCAATTAGGTTGTTTATGCAAACAATCAGGTTTTATGTTTTGGTAAAAAGCTTAAATAACCTTAATCAAAGCGAAAGACCTGAAACTATCGCCGGCGGGGGCTGTGGGTTGGTAGGTGGTGGCAGGACCCCGTGCCTGGCTGGTGACACCCTGCCCAGCTCACTGCCCCCGCCGACAGCCCTGGGGCTCGGCACCAAGGGCCACGTGGGAGATGCTCTGCTCCATCCCAGAGCTGCTGCCGGAGGGTCTGAGCTGTTCCACTCGTGCTGGGGGCTCCTGCTTCCTTTCAGTGTCACACCCACCAAGCCCCAGCCTGGCTCGGAGATCCTGGGCCCTCTTGTCACCTCTGTCCCTAAATGTAGGAGCACTGAGACGTGGCATCACGCCAGGGGGATGCAGGAGATGCCAGCCAGTGAGCGATCCAGCAGACTGCCACCATCCCCCCTCACAGCCACCAGCGTGTTCCAACAGCACCACGGCCTCCCGGTGCTGGGAGAGAATCCCTGCAGCTCCAGCTCGGGTCAGTGCGAGGTGGCTCGAGGGACTGTGCTGTGTCCCTGTGCCTGCTCAGGGATGGGCACGGTGAGCTGGGGAGCAGGGCTGGCTCTGGAGGGCCGTGCCCGTGGCGCTGCCTCCTGCACACCCCAAGTTTCTGGAGGAGTAATAAGCTATGCATGTAGTGTAGAAATAAAACATGTTCTGCAGAACAAATGATGTTAATTTGCTGAGAGGCTCTGAAGCCGAGTATTAGCGAAATGCCTTGAGGGAGAGAGCGGCAGCTGTGCTGGAATTAATGGCAACGTGCCGAATTAGCACCGCTATGCATCATAGTCAGAGGGAAAAATTACCGGAGAGATGAGGAAAACAACCCCCTCCGTGTGCCAGCCCCGACCCCGGGGCACGCTGCCGAGCGTGGCCGGTGCAGCGGGTCCTGGTGCCCGTGGGATGCCCATGGGATGCCCATGGGATGCCCATGGGATGCCCTGGCCTTGCCCAGGCACACCACGGCTCACTCTAAGCCCAACAGCCTCCCCTGCCAAGGTGTGTGTCCTCAGGACTGCTCAGCATTGCTCTGGGACTCTCGACATCGTTCCCAGGAGCTCCGTATCCCCCTGGACCAAACCGTGCCACTCCAACCCACCCCAGTCCCAGGGATCATCTCCTCCTGGATCTGTATCCCTCTGGACCAAACCGTGCCACTCCAACCCACCCCAGTCCCAGGGATTGTCTCCATCTGTATCCCTCTGGACCAAACCATGCCACTCCATCCCACCCTGCTCCCAGGGATCATCTCCTCCTGGATCTGTATCCCTCTGGACCAAACCATGCCATTCCATCCCACCCTGCTCCCAGGGATCGTCTCCTCCTGGATCTGTATCCCTGCTGCTCCCCCATTCCTTCCCCTGCTTTCCGGGGTGTTATTCATCTCCTTGTCTGTTTACTCCTTCTCTTCACTCCCAGTGGTTGAGCGCCTAAAGTCTGGAGCTCCTCATTGATTCCTAGCAGTGCATCTGGTTTGTGGCTCTGCAGCCTCCTCCGGAGCATCCGTCTTCCTCCTCCGCCGCCTTCCGCCCACCTCGGCATGGCCCGGCTGTGGGAGCATGCTGCGGATCGGTCGTTACCTCCTAATGGATGCTTCCAGTAAATTCCACACCTCTGATGAATATTTAACACCGACATCCATCTCTGCTGGTCCCACGGTGCTGCTGGGTCTCATGGGAAGTTGGGTTTAGCCCTTGGGTGGCTGCATCCAAAGCTGTGCAGATGGCAGGGAGCAGTTATCCCAGCGGAGACTGGGACTGGTGACATCCTGAGCCAGTGCTCCCGTGAATCCCTCCTCATCCCGTGTGCCTCTCACAGCCTGTGGCTGCTCATCCCCAGCCTAACACATCCCCAAAAATAAAACATCTCTGTTTGTCTTGTCACCCTCAACCTTTTCTCCCACTTTTCCTCTGCAGGTCTCAGTCCCATAGGAGCAGTCCCAGCCTGGCCCCAGATGCCACCGTGCCACCCCTCCCTGTCGTGGGACAATCCTGGGGCTGTGGCTCACGGGATGTGATGGATGTGGATTTGCCACCAGCCTGGTCCTTGCTGGGATGTGCCAACAACTGCTGAGCACCAAATCCACTGGGATGTGGCAGTGGGAATGGGATTTCCCCTGTGACCCTCCTGCAGCCACCAGGATTCAGCGTCCCCAGGAGTGAAGAAGGTTTATCCATCCGGAGCTTTATCCATGCAAGCACAAGTGGAGTTTTACCAAACAAACCCAGGCCCTGCCAGCTGCCTTGGGGCCAGGATTCTGCCTGGGAAGGAGGAATGTGCTCCCAGCCCTGCTCCAGACCATGGGAGCACAGGGGCTGATGCCAGCATCACCCAGGGGACCTGCCTGGACACTTCGAGGGCTGTGCCAGGAGCTGCTTTGCTCACCTGGAGCGCCACCACTCCTAATCCCAACCCTTCTCCCTGTCTCGGGGATGCTCAGTGTTTTCTGCCCCATCCCTACCCCACACCAGGAGCTCGGGGTGCCCGGGGCCATCCCACCCTTCTATCCCCAAGGAACTGGGCTGGGAAATCTTGTAAAGGGGTTGATTTTGGAGTGGGATGGGGGAGCTGGAGGAGGTGCTGGCGGTGCTGGGGTGCTGCGGGTGCCCGGGCACAGGCGGGAGCTGCCGGTCACTGCCAGGTTACATCTGCCGGGGCACGCAAGAGTGACTCCAGATGCATTAGAAGTGCCGTGCTCCAATTTCAATTTCATCGTCTCACAATCATTTTCAGGCTCCTCTTAGTGCCACATTAACGAAGCCTGCTCGTTTGAATGCATAATTAGCCCAAGCATTCTACCTCGCTAATTTCGAAGCAAGGGGGGGGAGAGAAGGGGGGGAATTTGCATATTAATTTAGCAGAGGGAGAGAAAAACTGTTTACCACTTGCTTCTTGCTGTTGATCACAGCGGACTTAACTCTTTCCCGGGTGCCATCTGGAGCCGCGGAGCCGGCGCCCAGCCGGCACGTGGGACGGGCTGCAAAGGTTACACACAGCAATTAAATCCTCCCGACCACCCGGGCTGCCCTCGGGAGCTCACTGGGAGCGCTGGGGTTGCAGCTCCTGGGAGCACAGGGCGGATGAAGGGCAGCTGAGGTGGAGGTGGCAGCTCCAAGGTGGCCCCCAGCCCTCCTCCCCGTGTGGCTCTGGGCTGAAAAGTGCCATTGTCACCCCTTCAGTGTAGCAGGGTCCCATCCCAGATGTGTCCCTCCCGTGCTTGGCAAAACCAGAAGGGATTTCAAACAGTGTCATCCCTCCTGCAAGGGGTGGCTGGGTCCTCTCTGTCATCCTCGGTGATTTGCCCTCATGTCTCCCTGATTTTTAACATCATAATATGATGCTGGATAAGCATGAGCCTTCCCCAAACTCCCTTTGCAGCACGAGTGTCCCATGGAATCAGTGCACCTGGGATCCCCACAAATGCTGCACACAAAGAGCACCCAAGGACCGGGGTGGGCAGCCTGGCTGAGCACTGACAGCTCATTGCAGTCCCCCAAACACCATCTCCCTTTGTTTGGGAGTCTGTGGGCGTCTTGAGCCGAGGTTGGAGGTAATTTGTCTGTCTCCTGCAGCGGGCTGTCATCTCGCATCTGTGAGCCAGTTCCATTTGCACTGCCATTAAAAAAATCTCAGGTCTGACAGGTAGTGAAAAAAACATTAAAAAAAATAGCAACAGGATGTTGGGAATCTCACGGGCTCGTCGCAGCTGGACCACCCTCAAACCCAGCTATCACTGTCCGGGTATCGCTGGATTTGAGGGTGGTCACAGCTGCAAGGAACCGTGTTTTGGTCTTTGGACACGTATCCGCAGGGATATCCCCTTTGCACCGCCATCCCAGCTCCCCACAACGCTTTCCTCACCCCTGGAGACCCCCTGCCCCGTCATCCACCCTGTTTCGCTGGCTCGGAGCCATCCCAGGCGCGTCACAGCGATTTGGGGACACCTCCATCCTCGGCATCGCTGTCTGAGTCCCTCATCCCAGCCGGCACCGAGCGATGCCCAGGGGGGTTATCCTGCCCCCTGCTCCAGGAGCGCGGAGCTGCGGGGAAGGGGCGCATCCCAAATGTGGGTGTGGGGTCTCCGGAGTGGCCGGAGCGGTGCCGGCGCTGCGGAGGAGCGCGGGGCTGGCTCGGAAAGGGTTAATGGTTGATTACAGCCTTTGTCTCCGCATCAGTGTACATAATGCGCCCGCATTTGCATACTGCAGTGTGCGCTCAATTAAAATGAACTTTTAATTTCTTCTAAGTAAATTACTTCTTCCCGCTACGTGACGCGCACAAAATGTCAGAATAATGGGAGAGCCTTAATGAGCTGGGAATGAGGGGCAGGGAGGGGAATGCTGGGGGCTCCGGCTCCCCTCTGGGCCACTCCTGCCGCGGGAAAGGATGGATCCAGCTCTCTTCTGCCTTCCCTGCTGGGCCGCGGGACATCCTTGCTGCCAGGATGTCCCCTGGGCAGGGCAGGGGTCGTCACCTCCTCGCCATCACCTCCTGCTGCCCGTGTTCCTGCAAGGAGCTGAGCTCTCCGGGCGCATCCAGGGATGTGTGGGGCACAGGGACACGGGGACATCCCTGCAGGGGGCCGAGTTCTCCAGGTCCTGCCCGCATCCTGGCACTCCGCACCCTCCCAAAAATGCTTCCTGGGGCATCTCCTTCCCAGGCTGCCTCCCGCCACCCCAGGGACCCACAGCCCGCTCTGTCCTTCCCACGGGGGATGCTCGGGGAGGGACACGGAGCCCCTCGCCCCGACCCTGCCGCTGCCCCCCGCCCGCCGGGGCGGCCGCGTGTCCGCGGGGGCCAGATGGCAGGCGAGATTACTGGAATTTGATTTTCAGATAAATCACAAACCTGGATGAGCGAGTGCTGCTCCAGATGCATTATCCATAATCCCCTGGAAGGGAACCTTTCGGAGGAGACGGTCCCCGTGCCAGCTCGGCAGCAGCTGGGTAATCCCGGCCGGCGGCACAGCCCGCACAGCCCGGGGGGATCAGCTGCTGCCCGGCCGCTCCGCGATGTGTCACCCGCGCTCGCCACGACCCACATTCGGTCCCGCCGAGCCCGGCCGGGAGCAGATGGAGCCAGATGGAGCCACACCAGGAGCACACGGGCACCAGGACGAGCCCGTGCCCGCGGTGCCCGTGCCTGGCTGTGGCACCCGCTCTGCTCAGCGCCGCAGGAGGAGGGTGAGGGGTGCTGGGGGTCTCTGCCGGCTTCTCCCCATCCCACCTCTCCCAGTAAGTGATGCCCAGGGCATCCCAATGCTGCCCAGCGCTGCCAGTGTGGGGGACAGGGAGATCCCCTCTCCTCTCACCCCACCACGCCTGTCCACACCAACAGCATCGCTAAATCCTAGGGATGCACCTCCACTCATTCCACAGATTAACTGGGATGTGGGAATGACTCCCAGACTGCAGGGCCAGCCCTGGCAAAGATGCTGTGGAGGACAAGGGAAGGGACAGGGTGGCCAAAGCCAAGGCTGGGCACCCCTGGGGGCTGCTCATGCCCCTCCCTGGGGTCCTGGTGCTCTGGGCTGCCCAGGGGAATTGGCACCATGGAGCTGGAAAGGGCAGGGTTTTGCAAGCCCCAGGATTTCTAGGGGTGCTCAGGGACATGCTGGGAGCTCTCCCATGGTTTGGGGGCATGTTTTGGGGGCACACTGAGTTTTGGAGGTTCTGAGCTGGGCACATCTTCCCTGACCTCAGGTGTGACCCATCCCCACCTGCCTCCTGCAGCTCCTCCTCTCCTTTAGCAGCACAAATTCAGGGTCCCCCCTAATAAATGTAACCTGCAAGAGGTGGGGGTGCAAGGTCCAGCACAAACCCCCCCTCTTCCCACTCTCCCTGGCCAAGCACAGTCACAGATCCTGGGGCTGACCCCGATTTCCCAGGTGGTGGTGGCAGGTTGTGCCCACCTGGCACAGGACACCCATAACCCACCAGGAATGGCAAAGCCATGGCCCAGAGTGGTGCAGAGCCATGGCTGGAGGAGGTGCCAATCAATGGGCACTTTAACTTGAGTCTGCACCTCCTCCCTGGGGCAGGGGGGGCCGGGGGGACCAGGGGGAGGTGACAAATATTAATTCCTCTTCAACTCCCAAAGGAAAAGGGGATGGGAAAAGCCAAGTGGGGAAAGCAAAGCTTTGCCTGGCTCCAGCGTGGTCTGGGAATGGTCTCCACTGTGTACAAGGATTGTCCTTGCACACCTCCACCATGTCCCTAAAGGACAATCCCAACCGTGTCCCCCTAAAGGGAAGGGCCCCCAGGCTGTTTGTGACACAAACATTTGTGGGGATCAACAGAAACTCCCAACCACAGCCATTGCTGGACCCTGCTTTTTATTTTCCCTCCCCAACCCTCCTCTGTTTGCATCCTCATTTGGAGGGAATGGCAGTTCATGTCCCCAGGCTGGTGGCCCAGCTTCCCAGGCTGGTGGTCCCTCTCCCTGGGCTGGTAATCCACCTCCTTGGGCTGGTCACCCCCTTGCCAGGCTGTTCCCCACCTCTCCATGGTGACAGAGCTGGGATGCAGCACTGCCAAACCCCATCCTCACCGAGGGCAGGCATTTCCCATCCCTTGTTCCCCTCACCAGGCTCGGTGCTGCCCCAGACCCCCGGCAGGTCCCGGTGGCAGCCAGGGAGCACGCGCCAGCTTTCCCCCCAACGCCAAAATTTACATTGAACCACAAATTAATTTCATAATTTTTTCCTCTCTAATTATGCCAACATCTGCTGCGAGGCCCAAGCTGTGCGCATGCATTTTAATACATCCCTCCCCCCGCCTCTCTCAGCACTGAACTTTTCCGTAATTATCACCAGGAGAAGGGCTCCTTTCCGCGGGAGGGAGAGGCAGAGAAGGCTGGCAGCAGGCAGAGCACACGGAGTGAGGTGCAGCAGGGGCTGTGCCCAGCCTGTGGGCACCACCAGCCTCTGCTGAGCCGTGGGGCCTTATTTGCAGGAGAAAAGGGAAAGAGAAGGGATGACACCACTCCAGAGGCAGCCTGGGGGAGCAAAGGGGCAGCAGGGACCCTCCATGTCCAGGGAGCTGCACCCTGGGCCAGGATGGGGCCCCCAGGACTGGCTCTGCCCCAGGGATGCTCCCTCCTGGGCCAAGGGCAGCCCGTGGATAGCAGTTCCCAGCTCTTCCCAGGGACATTGTAGGGTCCTGTCCCTGGACACCTTGGTCCTGTTTTCACCCTGGCCGTGCCCCTGTCACCTCATCAGGGTGAAGCCAGTGGTGTGCCAGCCCTGCCACATTCCATCTGCGTGGCTGCTCCCACCCAGGGAGATGTTTCACAGCCTTGCTGGAAGATGCAAAAGGTCATTTGGCTGCCAAGTAATTAAACCTGGCAATTATCAATGTAGAGCAGCAAGCTCCTGGCCTGGCGGTGCTCTGGGGATCCCACGTGAGCCGTGGGACGCAGCAGAGGGGCAGAAATGGGGCAGTGGGACAATGCACCCCCCGTGCTGGGAGCTCACCTCCTGCACCGGCAGCACCGCTGGAGAGCCCCCGGGGCTGCCACGCTCTCTCTGTAAAGTTCATCAAGTGTTTTAATTAAAAGGTGAGGGGATGAAGGTGTTGCCTGGATACAAGATGAGCTTGGCTGCCGTGCTCCAAGGAGGAATGTCCTGCTCTGGGCGAAGATGCACGGCCCAGCCCCAGATGTGGGCAGAACCTCGGAACTACCCCAAGATCGGGAAGGGCACGATCCTGCCCGGGGCTGAGCGCCGGCTGTGCCACAAGCCAGGGCACCCCTGGCACGACCCCAGGGGGTGCGATCTCTTTTCCCTTTTCCTTCCTCGAGGCACCCAGCCCTTGCAGCATCACCCCGGGGGGGGGCAGCGGGGACAATCCCGCACCTCACCCGGCTGCCCGGGGTGCCACCCCCGCTCGGGGCCGGGCTCCCGTGGCGGCCCAGGTGTGACAGCAGGAGCGGGGCCGCGCAGCCCCGTTAGGCTGCTGCCGCCCGCCCGCCGCGCAGCCGGAGCAGATGGCAGGCGACAGAAGCTGCCGATGAATAATACACGGCTAATGAGCGCCGCTCCCGCCGCCGCCCGCCCGCGCCGCCGCTGCCCCGCGCGCCCCATCTGCGCCCGCACCTCCGGGGGTGGTGGCCCTGCCGTGTGCCCGGCACCCGGGGGGCCTGCCCCACACCCTGCAATGCGCCCGCCACCTGGGGGTCCTGCCCCACACCCTGCCATGTGCCCGGCACCCGGGGGTCCTGCCCCCCACCCTGCCGTGTGCCCGGCACCCGGGGGGCCTGCCCCACACCCTGCAATGCGCCCGCCACCTGGGGGTCCTGCCCCACACCCTGCCATGTGCCCGGCACCCGGGGGTCCTGCCCCCCACCCTGCCGTGTGCCCGGCACCCGGGGGTCCTGCCCCACACCCTGCCGTGTGCCTGGCACCCATTAACCCTGCCCCACACCCTGCAATGTGCCCGCCACCTGGGGGTCCTGCCCCACACCCTGCTGTGTGCCTGGCACCCATTACCCCTGCCCCATACCCTGCTGTGTGCCCGGCACCCATTACCCCTGACCCACGCCCTGCAATGTGCCCGGCACCCGGGGGTCCTGCCCCACACCCTGCAATGTGCCCAGCACCCATCAACCCTGCCCCACAGCCTGCCGTGTGCCTGGCACCTGGGGGTCCTGCCCCACACCCTGCCATGCCCCTGGCACCCGTGGGTCCTGCCCCTCCTCAGGGTCCCCCCTGCCGTGCACCCTGGCACAGGTGGATTCATCCCCACACCGTGGTGGCCCTGCCATGCACCTGGCACTCAGGAATCCAGAACTGTTCCTACCACCCTGTGGATGCTGAGGCAACAGGATGGCCCAGGGAAGAGTGCCGGGCACCAGGCAGTGTCTCTGGCATGGGGCTGGCAGGGAAGGAGCGTGTGGGTGCCACAACATATGGCAGCCAAGCATCCACGCTGCCAGGAGCAGAGGAGACAGGATGGGGATCAGCTTCCCAAGCACCTGCTGGATTCCCATCCATCCCACAGGCAACTGGGCCTCCAAGGGGGAGCTGCTTCCCTGGCTGGGGGCTCTGGCTGCTGCACCTGGGAGCCCCGAGTTCCTCCTAGTGAGGAGCACACAGGTGAATTTTCCATCATTTGGGCGTGAAGGTCTTGGCCCTCCACTCCTGGGATGTTCCACTCCTCATCAGCTCCAAGGGGTTTGTGCCTCCATGCCCCAGGCTGAGCTCCCACCCTTCATCATCATCCTTCAGCCAAGCTCCCACCTCAGCTCCCCCCTTGGCTCCTCTCTCCCAGCCCGGAGCAGCACAGGTCAGTGGGCACCCAGAGCCAACACCTCAGGAAGGGGAGGAGGAGGGTGGAAAACAAAACGCTGATGGATTGTAAAGCTATTGAAGTGCCAGCGAGTAAACTCCATATTTTTAACGGCATTTAAATGCCTCCAAGCAGATTAATAAGGTCTAGGTAATAGCAGCACCAGTCTATATTTATTCTATCTTAAACGCCAGTTTGTCAGGCTGTATTAATATTGATGGTAAGGCTTGGATTGAGGACAGGAAACGCTGGGACTCCACTTTATCTCTCCCAAACAGGCTGCTCAGCCCCTTTATCAGGGCTGCGGCTGCGGCAGCAGCTGCCTCTTCAAGGGCTCAGCGCATCCCCTCTCCCCCCCCCGACTCCCTCTTTTTAATCAGAGGAGGAGAAGTTGCTGGCTTGATCGTTCCATTTTTATCTCTTTTATTTACTCCATTTTCATGTCTTTCAGTGCATATTTTATTCCCATCAAGGCAGGACCATTGATAGCTTAAGCTGTGTCCCCCCCGGCTCCCTCCATGAGCCTGGCTGGGAAGGACGAGGGGTAATTACCAGGAAAGAGCCCCCCCGCCCTCCCCTCCTGCCCCACGGCAGCCACACACAGAGTGGTCCCCAGGAGGGGCTGAGCTGCCATTTGGGGGGTTTGGGGGAAGCAACTACTCCTGACCCAGCCTTGGGGGACCCCACTGCCCCCCAGCCCCTTGAACGTCTCTTAATGCTGTCACAGTGCTGCTGCAGAGGGTCCTGTGCCCACTGCCACCTCATCCCACCCCATCCTGCCCCAGTGGGCATCCCAAAAACTCCTTAAATAGCTGCTATGTTCCCTGGGGCCGTGCCATGTGGGGAGAACCCACTGGAGTGCCACGAGTTCCCACCCTGGAACCTCCTGTGGGCCGAGGTGAGGCTGAGGACAAACCCGCTTTCTTCCTGAACGTTCCCCAAAGCCCAGATTCCTGCCTGGCTCTTCTGTGCCAGCATTTGAAATGCAAAGTACTCTGGGCCTTGATTAATGCTACAAATCATCCAGCTGGGGAGCAGCCGTGGCCACGTGGCTGGGGCGCGGGACCGGCACCGACGGCGGCGCTCCCCGAGCCCGGAATATTCACGGCAAACTGTTTGTGCAGCCCTTCCCCTGCAAGGGTGGGAAAAGGGATGCGAAAGGGAATTTGCACACGATTTCAGATGGGGTAGAGCGCTGGCTCGGCGGGTAATGAATGCAAAATAATCATAATAAATGCTAATTGCAGGAGGAGGGAAGCAGCCTGGCACGGCGTTTGGAGGTAGTCTGGAAAAATCTACGTGGAGAGCGGGACAGGCTGGGTGGATGCTGGATGGGCCAGGGGTGCTGGGTGCCCCAGGAATGCTGGGTGCCCCAGGGATGCTGGGTGCCCCAGGGATGGCCAGGGATGCTGGGTGCCCCAGGGATGCAGGGATGCTGGGTGCCCCAGGGATGCAGGGATGCTGGGTGCCCCAGGGATGGCCAGGGATGCTGGGTGCCCCAGGGATGCAGGGATGCTGGGTGCCCCAGGGATGGCCAGGGATGCTGGGTGCCCCAGGGATGCTGAGTTCCCCGAGGATTCAGCGGGTGCCTGAACACCCCAGGGACACACAGGAATGCTGGGTACTGTGCTCATGGGCAGGACTGCCCACCTCCCACCCCGGATGGCCACAAATCCTTGTTCCCACATGACCCTGGTGGGGATGTGGTGGGAGAGTCCCTGTCCTCTCTCCACAGTGGCTGGTGGCTCCCGGGGCTTTGGGCACCGTGACTGGAGCAGCCCCTGCTCCCCATCACCCTCCAGCACTGGCAAAGCGAATAAGTTGAATTTAACAGCCATTAGTCCTGGAAACATCAAAGGGCTCCTCTGCCGGAAAATGAAAATCCTCATTAACTAATAAAAAGCCCATCGCTCACTCTGCCTTTAATATAATTAACACCAGCCAAGACTTCAATTAAGGTTTTATCCAAACTTCAAAATGCCACTCTCTCTCTCTCTCCATAATCACGGCGGGCACAGCAGCTCCAGCCTTCCCTGGGATCCTCAGGCCGTGCACACGCTGGGCAGCGTCACGGCCGAGGCTGCGGCGTGGACATCCCAAATAGGAAATGTTTGTGCTTGGCAGGAGCTGGGGTTCTGCCGGGTGCCTCTGACCTCAGCAGGGAAAAATGCTGCTGGGAGGGAGCGGGATGGGGGTGATGGGAACGGGCCAGTTCTCACCACTCTCGTCCCTGCAGAGGCCGGGCAGGCAGCGCTCGTCTCGATCCAGGGATGGGAAAGTCAGGGCATGGCAAAGCCTCAAGCTGTGCTCACAGGGATGTGTCACCCTGTCCCCTCGGCAGCATCCTGGGTGTGTGGAGCTGGCCCCAAGCCAAGACACATCGGGGGAGATGCCTGAATTCCCTGGGGATGCAGGAATGCTGGGTGCCCAGGGATGTGCAGGGATGCTGGGTGCCCTGGGATTGCAGGGTTGGTGGGTGCCCTGAGGATTCAGGGATTCCTGAGCACCCCAGGGATGCACAGCAATGCTGGATAGCCTAGAGATGCTGGGTACCCCAGGGATGCAGGAATGCTGGGTGCCCTGGGGATGTGCAGGGATACTGAGTACCCTGGGATGCAGGGATACTGGGTACCCCAGGGATGCAGGGATACTGGGTACCCCAGGGATTCAGGGATACTGGGTACCCCAGGGATGCAGGAATGCTGTGTCCTGGGGATGCAGGGATGCTGGGTGCCCTGGGGATGTGCAGGGATACTGAGTACCCTGAGATGCAGGGATACTGGGTGCCCCAGGGATGCAGGGATACTGGGTACCCCAGGGATTCAGGGATACTGGGTACCCCAGGGATGCAGGAATGCTGTGTCCTGGGGATGCAGGGATGCTGGGTGCCCTGGGGATGTGCAGGGATACTGAGTACCCTGAGATGCAGGGATACTGGGTGCCCCAGGGATGCAGGGATACTGGGTACCCCAGGGATTCAGGGATACTGGGTACCCCAGGGATGCAGGAATGCTGTGTCCTGGGGATGCAGGGATGCTGGGTGCCCTGGGGATGTGCAGGGATACTGAGTACCCTGAGATGCAGGGATACTGGGTGCCCCAGGGATGCAGGGATACTGGGTACCCCAGGGATTCAGGGATACTGGGTACCCCAGGGATGCAGGAATGCTGTGTCCTGGGGATGCAGGGATGCTGGGTGCCCTGGGGATGTGCAGGGATACTGAGCACCCTGAGATGCAGGGATACTGGGTGTGCTGGGTGCCCTGGGATGCAGGGATACTGGGTACCCAGGGATGCAGGAATGCTGGGTGCCCTGGGATACAGGGATACTGGGTACCCTGGGATGCAGGAATGCTGGGTGCCCTGGGGATGTGCAGGGATACTGGGTACCCAGGCATGCAGGAATGCTGGGTGCTGTGCTCATTGCAGGAATGCACTTCTGCCACCCTGGATGGCCACAGGCTCTCGTTCCCACGTGACGCTGGTGGGGATGGGGCAGGAGGCTCAGCCTCCGTGGGTGCAGCCATCCCAGGAGCCAGCAGGGACCAGGGAGAGCCCGGCTGGACGCGCTGGGGCAGCAGAGCCATCGGGAGACGGACACGCAGATGGCTGCTCTCTCGGAGACACGGGGCCGTAATCCTCCCCATGGGTCCCATTATCATCCCTATCTGGTGAAAAAACTCTCATCCTGGATGTGTCTAATCCTAATCACTCCCTATCGCCCAGGACCACTTCAGACGGGCCAGACGGACAGACGAGGCCTCTCCTGCCTGGAATATCTGCACAGGCAGCCCCCGCGGGGGGGTGTGGGGGGGACAGGCCACCCCTTCGCTCCTAATCCCTCGGCGAGCCCTTCATTTAAAAGGGGATTTGCTGTTTATTCCCTCCGCAGGCTCCACGATCATCACACGGGTCAACATCTGAGCTGGGAGAGCCTTGTTAAAACATAAGAGTGGTGTGTTAATTTGGGGGGGAATGGTGGGGGGCTGGGAAATGCACTGGATGGTTTCCAAACCCCAGAGCATCGCGCGGGCTCAGTGCCTGCAATGAAAGGCTCAGGTCTCTGTGGCTGGGGATGCTCTCAGAAATCCCCTTTGACCTTCCCAAAACACCCAGAGGTGCTGAATTCCATCCTGGGGGAGGGTGGCTGTGACACCGACCCCTCCTCCAGGCATTTCCTTGGTGGGGGGCTGAGATTGGGGCACTGCACGACCCCTCTTGGGCATTCAGTTCCCCCCTCTCCTGCTCCCACATCCATATTTATGGCAGGGATGGGCACGGGTCAGGAAGGTCATCACGTGTGGGGGGGTCTCCTTCTGCCTGCCCACCCCTGGGGGGCGCCTGGGGCTGCTGGGGGGATGGGGATTAATCCAGAAGGGAAAATATCCTGCAGCAGGTGCAGCTTGCGACAGGTCTGAACGGCTGCCAGCCGGCTCGGAAATCCCAAACACATCTGTGCTCATCAGTTGGACACCAGATGGGCCCCGGGTTAGTATTTTGGGCTGGGGTTATTGGGGGGGGGTTGGGCAGGGCTGGAGGGGGGCTGGCTGCTCCAGCCCGGGATGCTCACACCCCGCCTGCATTCCCTCATATTTATCCTGCTATTTTTAGCGTGTTTTATCAGCTGGAGATCAGGCCCCTCTTGGGACGTGGGGCAGGCTGGGGCCACACCAGAGCTCACAGCCAGGCACCACGGCTTTCTGAGTGCTGGCTCTGTCCCCAGCTTCTCCCCCCACATCCCCAGGGACGCCCATCTCCTGGCCCCTCCGGAGTCCTGGAGCACCCATCAGATGGGAGCTGCAGAGCCCTGCCTGCATGAAAGGTGCTAAATATCATCAGCCCTCGGGATTCTCAGCCACAGCTGCACATCTCATTCCCTGGTGGATTAGGACCATCCCAGCACCAAGAGCATCTCGTCTCCATCCCGGTGTCCTCCTGTCCCTGGCATCAGGCTGGCAAAGGGATGGCTGGATCCAAACTGTCCTTGAGCCAAATTGTGCTGGGGCCAGTCCTGTGCACCCCAGCTCTGTTCCCCCCAGCTCTGTTCCCCTCAGCCCCATCCATCCCAGCTCCATCCATCCCAGCTCCATCCATCCCAGCTCCATCCATCCCAGCTCCATCCATCCCAGCCCCATGGGATGAGGGCTGGAGCTCTGAGTCTGCTCCCCGTGGCAGCAGATGCAGCTCAGCAGCCTCCCAGCTCCCGGCTATTTTTAGGAGCATGTCTGTGGCTAAATCTGGTGCCGTGTGGGCTCGAGGCTTCCCGGCCGCGTGGCTGCTGCCCTGTGAGGATCTTTTGGGTTCTGTGTCTCCTCGTGGGAGCCGGGAGCATCATGGGCACACTCGGGGCAGTGCTCCCTGGCCAGGGTGTGCTGGGAGCGGGACGTGCAGGATGGGAAAACCATCCCGGAGCAGGGATGGCTGCAGCAGGAGAGCAGTTCTGCAGCCCCGAGTGAATGTGGGGACAGGGTGGGTGACACCAGGGAAGCACCAGCTCCCCCCGCCGTCTTTAACAACTCCCGAGTTTCAGGAAAGAAGGACAAGCCCTGACCCCGAGCACAGCGATTAACAGCCCGTGAGGATCCCTGATGGCTTCACGTGGTCTCAGCTACAAGCAGGGGGATGCCACCACCCAGCCCTTCCTTCCCCCAGGGCCCGGGGCCATCAGGGCACCTCTTTCCTCCTTGTCTCTCCCCGGGCCCCGTGGCCCAGCCGAGCTGGGAGCTCATGGTCGCTTTGATAAGAGGAGAAAGCTGTTGAATACAGAAATGTGGCTGCGGGAAGTGGAGCCAGCAGGGCTTTGCATGCCCAGGAGGAGGAGGAGGAGAAGGATGTGCCTTCCTCCAGTCCTGCCTCTGCCCAGCCAGGGCTGAAACAGGGTATTGGGAGGGGTTCTTTTTCTTTCCCCTATGTCTCCACCCCAAGTCCCACTGCTCCGGTGCTGGTACAGACCCATCTCTGTCCCCTTCCCGTCTCTGTCCTCATCCCGATATCTGTCCCCATCCCCATCTCCATCCCTATCCCTGTCCCCATCCCCATCTCTATCCCTGTCACTGCCCCCATCCCGACATCTGTCCTCATTCTCCTCTCTGCCCCATCCCCATTCCCGTCCCTGTCTCCATCCCCATCCCCATCTCTGTACCCATCCCCACCTCCATCCCCATCCCTGCCCCTCCCCACAGCCCGGCCGGTGCCGGCAGAGCCCCGCGGATGCTCAGGGACGCTGTGCCCGGGGCGCAGAGCCCAGCACCCCGTCAGGGCCCGGCTGCTCGTCCCCGCTCCTGCCGACGGCCGCTGCTCTCCCCTCTCCCCCTCCCCTCTCTCTCCCTTTCTGAAAATTGATAATTAACCTTTTGTCCGTGGGGCTGTTGTGTTTATTTGGCGCAGGCGGCTGCAGGGCGCTGATATGGAAATCGCAGCCGGCAGCCAGCTCCCGTCCCCCCGCAATCTGCAGCCGCGCACAGCCGCTGGGCAGAGATAAGCAGGTGCTTATTCACAGCCCCGCAGCTGCCGCCGAGGGCAGCCCTACCTGATCACTCCAATCTCAGTGAAAAACTACTTGAGGTTGGGCTCCCGCGATGGAGAGAGGCGATAGGGACGCGCCAGACAGCTCCCCCGGCTCCCGCTTCGCCTCCCCGCGCCGCCTGCCTCCCTCTGCCCGCGTCCTCTCCGCTCCCTCCGTCTCCCTGCTCTGTCTTCCCTCTTATCTCCCTCTCCACATCCCTTTGATTTCTTTTTTTTTTCCTTTTTTTTTTTTTTCTTAAAGAATTTGTCTTTGTGTTCCCTGTGAACTCTCGGCAGCTCGCATCTCCCTGGCTTGGCCATCGCTCTCCTTCCCATTCCCGGCGCCTGCCTTTGCTCCTGCATCCCCATTTCCCTGGGCTGGAAGAGGCAGATTTAAGCATCAATATAAAAAAGCCCCAGGCTGGGGCCGTGCCCCCATCCCGGCCCTTTTTGGGAGGCGATGGTCTCGGTTTGGTTCCGGCAGCTGCAGCTGATGTTTTGCTCACTGGTTGTTGCTGCCGCTTCCTTTTCCCCCTCGTTCCCCCACCCATCGCTCTCAAGTGGAAAGGGGAAGGCAGTGGGGCGCTGCAGGCAGTGGGGCACATGGGCACGGGGCATTTCCCAGCACTGGAGAAGCGTGCCATGCCATCCTGTGCCATCCTGTGCCGTCCTGTGCCATACCATGCCATCCTGTGCCAGGCCATGGCGTGTCCCGCTGAGCACAGGGCTGGCACAGCTCCTCTACATGTGAAGGTGGCAAGACCTCGACTGCCCCCCGGGGCTTTCTGCCCTTCTTCCCCCACCTCGTTCTGGGTGTGGGGGTGGTGGGAGCCCGTCCTGCTTCTCCTTTAGCAGGGGGAAGTTTCTGCTCGGCAGCAAGAGCGGCTCTGACTCAGAGAGAAACCGGCCGGGAGCGCCGGCGGCTCCCGGAGCGTGGGCGGGAGGGGTCACCTGTGACGGGGCAGACCCCACGACCCAGGGGTTCCCCCATGCCAGGGTGGACCCTGCACTCCCAGGGGTTCCTGTCAGTGTTAAACCAAACCCTGGCACCTCAGATGTTTCCTCTCACCGAGCCAAACCCCGGGATCCCAGTGGTTCTCCTCCCCCAGTGAGTCAGAACTCTGGATCCCGGAGGTTCCCCCTCTGCCAAGCCAGCCCCTGGGACCCCGGGGGTTCCCTGCACTCTGGGGCAGAGCTCAGGGCTCTCCCCTGTGCTGGGGCATTCCCCGGCAGCCCGGCGCCTGCAGCTGCCCAGGCAGGTGCTCTGTGCTTCCTGGCGGAGTAAACCCTCCCCCGCGGGTGACACGGGGACACGGGGCTGCAGCTGGGTGGGATTTTCCTGGCCGGCCCTGAAACCCTCTTGTTTTGACTCGCTGCCCTGGGACACTCCCCAGAAGTGGCCACTCTCCGTGTCCCGTGCTGAGCCGGGCCCTGGCCAAGGGGCATCTTGGCAAAACCCCAAGCGATGACACCGTGCCCACCTGGGCCAAGCAGAAAGAAAAGGGGAAGAAACCGGAGTCTGAAACACAGCTGGAAACCCTGCCAAAACCTCTGCCAGCCTTCAGCCCATACTCAGGCTGCTGTGCCTGTGCTGGTGGGGCATGGGCATCTCCAGGGTGGGTGCAATGGAGCTGAGGTGTTCCAGTGTTGCCGGGATTCAGGATGTGGGTCCCAGTCAGAACTGTGCTGGGGACAGCTGTGGCATCTCCCCCTAGACACAGTCCTGGAAGGGTCAGGCTGTGGTTTGCAGCTTGTGGCCCTTTCCCCAGCACATCCGCCCCGTGTTGGGGCTTCCCCTCAATCTCCCTGCAGCACCCAGACCGTGCTCGATGTCCCCTGGGGCTCAGGGCTGCACCCAGAGGGCAGAGACCCTGCTGGTGGCACCCCGCTTTGCCCTGTGTCCCCACAGCACAGCACCCCCACACCCTGGTACCCTCCTCCCCACTTACACCCATCCCTTCCCAGCCCCCCTGAGCCCTGGGTGGGGGGCACAAAGCGGGGAGCCCCGGGTACCATCTGCAGGAGCCCAGGTGGCCGCCGAGACACGCCATCTGCTCAGCCACCTTCGGGGACCGTGCAGGCGCTGCTGTATTTTTAGGACACGTTTCCTCCCTCCCACCTGCAGCCCAGAGCCGCTTTTCGGGTTTCTAACAAGTTGTTTCTCTCTCGCTGACAGCTCTTGGGGAGCCCAAACCCCAGCGCTGAGGGGCCTGGCTGGGGGGTGCAGGGATGGGCTGCACAGGGGGGTCACCCCAAATGCTGAGAAGGTCGGGGCGATGCTGCAGCTGCAGATCAGGGCAGGAGCAGCCGTGGGAAAACCTCATCCCGTGGATGACCCCAGGCAAAGGAGCTGCAGCAAGGGAGGGCGAGGCTTGTGCCAGGCTGCAAATGGACAACTGTGCCACGCCGTGCCACGCCACCATGCACGGTGCTGCCTGTGCCAAGGTGCACAGTGACAGCCGTGCTGTGCCGTGCCAGTCCTGCCGTGCCACGCTGCCCCGCGCTGCCCGTGCCGAGCTGCACCGAGCCGGCCCCTCGCAGTGAGGAAGTGAAGCCGGCGCGAAGGGGAAGTTGTTGGAAAGTCAGACCGGAATGGCTGATAGGGAAGGCAGAGCTGGGCTTGGTCACAGATGGTTCCTGTTGGGGAAGGACACGGGCGCAGCTGCCCGGCCACCCCCACCCGCCGCATTATCACTGCCCGGCAGCTGTTCACCTTCCCCTCGCCATGGGACACGGCTCCGCTGCCACCGCAGCCCCGGCCGTCACATGAGCGGCCCTGGCGGCCGGGCAGGCGCCGAGTGGGCAGGACACCCCGCGCCCCTCCGCAGCTCGGCATCCCCGGCACAGCTCCTGCCCACACGTGGGACCGGGCTGGTGGCACCAGCCCCGGCGGGGCTCACAGCACTGGGGTGCTGCCACCATCCCCTCGGGACCCCCCAGAGTGGACCCCTCTTGGGCCAGGGCACCACGCAGGACCAGCCAAGGTGAGAGGCAGCGGCGGGAGGAAGGTGGCGGTGGCTGTGGCGGTGGCATTGCTGTGACATCGGTGACTCAGCCCAGTGCCCAACGCAGCCTTGGGCAGGCAGGTGCTCCCCGAGGGTGGCACGCGGCTGGCACCAGTCAGTGCATCCCCTTGGGGACCAGGCAGTGGGAATGGGGAGCTGGGACACGGCCAAGCCCGTGCCAAAGGCACCATGGGGCACCACAGGCTCACTGTCACGGGCACCCATTCGGAGCTCGCTCTGCAATTAAACCTTTCCATAACGAGTAATCAGCCCCGGGGATGTTTTATTTGCAGCATTTCAGACCTCCGTTTGCTGGGTGCTTTTGCTCATTCCGGGATCAGCAGCTCACATCCGACCCCACGGGCTCTCCAGGTGCTGCTGATCATTTGCAGCGCGGAGGCTCCGTGGGGTTGGAGCATCCCCAGGCACCGAGGCCAAGGGGCCGTGGCAGCTCTGGGGGGCTCGGGGGCTCTCTGCTGGGCCTGTGCCCAGCGCGGGCAGGAAAGCGGAGCCGGCTGAGTCACCGGTGTGAACAATGCTGGCCCCGTGCCTCGCTTCCCCTCACACCCCCACCCCGCTCCCCCGGCACCACGCTCCGGCCGCAGCCCCCTGCCCACCCTGGCACCTGCCCGTGGGTCAGGGACACGGCTGGGACGGCACAAGGGCAGGGTTTTGGTGCACCGTGGGTGCTGCACCCGTTGTGCCGGCTCACCATGGGTGGGAGCCACGCTGGGGTCCCTGTCCCCAAAGCGGGCACATGCCAGGCACGGGCACACAGTGATAAGGCGCCGGGACAAGGCGGCACAGCCGCGGGGCTCGGCGGGCACCGCGCTCCGGAAGGCTGCAGCCAGGGAGCCGTGCAGATTGCTGCGGGCTGGCCGGGCTGCCCGTTAGGCTTTTGGCAGGAGAAATGTTTATTTTGTTGGCCAAATATCTCTGCAAACTTCCTGATTTCCTTGCGGCCGGTGAGGCAGCGATAGGGCTGGCGAGGCCGTTGCCGGCCCCGCTCTCCGGCCTCGGCACCGAGAGTTGTTATCTCCGAGGCACAGCGGGCAGGGAAGAGGTGGAGAAAGGGAAATGAAATACAACAGAGGTGGCACATTTTTTGCTCTTGATAACAAGCCCTGCTTTTAGCCTGGGAACTTGGAAGCGATGCAGGTGGCCAGAGACAGCCACAGCGTCCTCCGCTGCCGTGGTGCATCTGGACCTTGTAACAAATCCCAGACCTCACCCAGCACGAGGCTGTGGCTCACCGTGGCATGGCCTGGTGTGGCACAGATCGGCCTCCACACAGCCAGAGCCCCAGGCTGGGAGATTTTGGCCCTGGGAAGGTTCTGAAAGCAGCCCCAGGGCTGGATGTCCATCCAAGCCGCTGATGGAGTGAAGGCAGGCTCACACCACCTCCCGCTAGCTCCCATTGATTTTTGCAAGGATGCGAGGTGCTGGAAGTGCAATGCCCCCTAATTAAATCCCCATCATTATTAAAGAGCCCTGTGCAGCCTGTGGGGTGCAGAGGGCCAGGAAGGAGCTGCTCCCCAAGGTTAGGGTGGGAGAAGGGGAATGTGAACCTGTTGTGAACCCAAGGGCAGCTCAGGGGATTTTGTTCAGCATCTCCCAGTGAGTTCCTGCTGGCCAAGGATGAGGCTGGCAGGACCTGCCACTGGCTGCTGCTCCCATGGAGGTGCCAGCAGTGTCTCCACGCACCCCAAAACACCAGCTCCTGGAGTCAGGGCAGCACGTGGTCATCTTTGCTTTGCAATTCAAACACTTCCCAGCTCTCCATGGCAAAGAAAAGTCGAAAACTTGGCCCCTAGCAGCCCCCAAACCTTGAAGTACCCAGAGGAACGGTGCTGTATCCTAAAGTCTCCCATTTTTTAAGGCAAGCCGGTGATTTTCCGGAGCCGGCAGCGCAGGGCAAGCGGGATGATAAGCAGTAGGGGGTGGTTTCCCTTTGAATGCCACGAAGCAGGAACGAATCTGTCAGCAAGGAAAACAGGATTTTAATTTTTTTTTTTCTTTTAATGGGAGATGCACTTTTTTCTTTTCGATGTGGAAGTTGTGGGAAAGCCACAAAGCCACTGGATCTGCTTCAGCAGCCAGTGGGGCTGCTCCTTCCAGCCCAGTGGCTGCAGGGTGGGTGAGCCCCAGCCTGGGGACCCCCAGGAGTGGTCACGGAGGGAAGCCAGGCACAAACGAACCCCCTTTCCTGGGAAAGGCTGGCGCACGGCACTTCCTGCCCAGCAGATGTCCCCGGGCGGATGCAGCTGCAGCGGGCGATAGCCGGCGGGCAGGCGAGCGTCTTCCCCGGCCGCTGGCTCCCCACCAGCCCCTTATCTCCCTCCTGCATTCCCCGATGGATTAACGTGCAGGAAAATCCAGCGCCAGGGCTCCTGCTGCAAGCAAAGTGCCAAGGGAAGAGCGCCGGGGGCTCCAGGCTGGCTCCCGGTGCTCGCTCCAGGATGGATTTAGGCACTGAGATTTGGGCCACCACATCCGTGCTGGCAGCCAGGGCCATGGGACCATCCAGGGTCACAGCGACCCTTCCCAGCTCCCTGTCCCCACAGGGATGCTCCAAGCAAATGGGGATTGGGGACCCCACAGCCGTGAGGGGCTTTGCATCCCTGCAGCTCGTGAGTACCCGGCCACACGTTGTCCCCAAGCTCTGCTTGTGGGGCACCGCTGGCACTGCCACATCTGGTGAGGACTCAGAGGTACCCAGGGATGCTCTGCTCCCTGAGAGAAAACAGATAGAGACCGAGAAACCCAGACGGACAGACAGACCCGCTGGGGGTGCCACAGGAAACCTGTGGCACGCCAGGGCTGAGCGCCGGCACGGCTCGGTGCCTTCGCCTGCAGACACGGCCCCGTGAGAGCGGGCGGGGGCAGGACCCGGCAGGGCACAGGGTGCCCGTGGAGGGACAGGGGCTGAGTCACCGGGGCAAGGTGCGATAAACCAGCACCGTGGGGTTTTGTAAAAAGCCTGAGGCTTGCGAAGAGGGAATGCAGCCGGAAGAGCAATCAGCTCGGCACGCTGGGAAGCACCGGGGCTGAGCCGGAGATCCGGGAGAGCCGGGAAAAGGGGACAGTGCATTGCCATGGGGGACACGGGGAGGGCACTGGGTCACCACTGATGGCTGGGCACCCACAAGGTGTGAAAAGAGTCCTCAACACCGCGGTGGCTGCAAAGGCAAGAGGGGGCATCTAAGGGTGCCTTGGTGGCACTGTGAGCCCAGCACCCACCGTGCTGCCCCTGCCAGCGTGCCCGGCCCCGATAGTGGGCAGGGGTCATGTGCAGGGGCAGATATGGGCCCTGGATGGCACATGGTGGTGACCATTTCCTGTGAGGTTTTGGTGCCAGTTGCTTTCATCTGCCCTCAGCGAGCTCTTTATCTCCTGGCACACACCGTGCCAAGGCCTCAGTGCTCCCCTTCTCCTCCAGGCTGTGCCTTGGGGTGTCCCTTCCCGTGGGGCACTCTCCAAACCACTCCTTGCAGCCTCTCCATGTGCACACCCAGCCCGGATGGAGGACATCAGCCGGCACTGGGAGCACAAGGGATGGGTGACGGTGACAGTGACACCCTCCCGTGGGGTGGGCAGGCAGGGATGGGCACTGGGCAGGATGCACGGCGGTGGGAGATGCCACCTCCCCAAAACAAAGGGATCAGGGATCACCACAACGTGTGTGGTTCATCCCCGCACCGGGCTCACCGCGCCATCAATCACTCGGCGTGACCGACACCGAGCCGTGACAGGAGTTTCCACCCTCTCCCACGGCTGGGAAAGCGCTGCGGCCCCATCCTGCCCCGGCTCCAGATTTGCCGGGGGAAGGATTGCCAGGCCCGGGTTGGGATGGATCCAGCCGGCTCCTGGGCTCTGGCAGGCGCTTATCTCCGGGCCAGCCGTTAATTTCCCACCTCAGCGGGCCACGGGCTCTGCCGGAGCGGGGCTGGTCCCACAGCCTGCCCCCAGGCACCCAGGGAGCTGAGGGATGGGGGATGTTTCTCCGTAGGAAAGCCAGACCCACCCCTTTATCCCATCTGTGGGACCCAGGCTTGGGGTGGATGAGTGGCCGTGGAGCACACGGCGGTCCCGGGCTGGGCAAGGAGCGGGTTTGGGGCAGGAAAGGGTTAACGCGGGGAAGTTTGCTCACTCTCAGCAATGATTTAAACCAGACAGAAAGGTTCTGTCATCCATCACGCTAACAGCCAGATCATTGTGTTTTAAAGTGTCTGTAATTGCAGCAATACAGAGACCGGGAGAAAGATAAAGGCTGGGAAGATGCAAATGCCGAGGGGAAGCACCAGCCCCTCGCACCCAGCAGGGACAGCCCTGGGGACAGCCCTGGGGACCGCCGGGGGGGCCTCCAGGCGTCCTTCTGCACAGTGATGGCACGGGGTGGGTGACGGGGTGTCTTTGATGCGGTGGGAGCACCCACAAAACAGCACGAGGGTACAAACCCAGTGACAGGGATGGGCAGGGAAGGATCTGAGTGGGTGCTGGACTCCAAGTACTGTCTAAAAATTTATCTTCCTCACTATCCCTGGATTACCACAAAGTGGCTCTTCTTTCCCCATCTCCTTCGGAATTCGGGGGATCCCAGGGACACGGTACAAAGGAGGGTGAGAACTCGCCCAAAGCGTGCGAGGAGGTGGCCACGGCCACGGGTGGCCGGGCTTTGTCCCAGCATCCCGGGCCACGTGCAAAGCCGTCGGCAGGGAATTATTAACATTCAGCCGAACCCCGCCGAATAAAGCGAGCTAACACAAATGTTTATTTTCACAGTAGTGAATTATGACTTCAATAGACCAAAATTACAGGCTGCGTGCGTGGAATAGGAACGCAGCAGCCCCTGCCACCCAAACGCCGCCGGGGGGGACGTGGTGGCTCTGCCCCTCCTGCTGTCCTGTGAGGTGACAGTGCCGCCTGCCCATCCTGAGGCTGCTTGAGCAGCTCCTGGGGCAAGAGGTGCCAGGGCAGGGGGTGTTTGATGGTGCCCTTCGCCTGCACCCCAAGTTAACCAGGAGCCGGAGAGGGGGTGACTGTTCCCAGCAGGTCCCTGTGCCATGCTCGTGGCAGGGGGCTGGCAGGTCAGTGGGGACAGGTTTGGTCACTGCTGGGCTCATGGCACGGCACCAGCTGGGCATTCACGGGAGGGTTTTGTGAGGTATTCGAGGTTTGCACTCGGGTGTGTGGCACAGGTGGCTCGGCTGAGAGCGTGGGCACCCCCGTGGGCAGGTCCCTGCTCTCCCACTGAGTGCCCAGATCCTGAAAGATCTCTGGGAACACTCTTGGGCTGCCTCGCTGATGCTGGGGGTCTGCAGTGCATCGACCTGTGGGGTCTGTGCTGGGAACCACGTGTCCAAATGCACGTCCAAGTGCACGTGTCCCGAAGCACACGCGGTGCTGGCATTTGCATGTGCCAGCCGGTGCCACCCATGCAGAGCCGGGCTGTGGCGAGGCGGGCGTGCAGCTGTGAGGGGTGGATTTCCCTCCGATGCTCCTGGGCCAGCGGGGCCACGGCACCTGCACGAGGCTCCTGGGGAAAGGTCCCCATGGGAATGAGGGCAGCAGGAACTTGGAGAATCACAGACCCCCTGGGAGCCCTCTGGGAGCCCTCTGGGAGCCCTCTGGGAGCAAGGAATGGAAAACTGGAGCTGGAGGCTGGAATGGCTGTGAGAGGTTGGGTCAGGATTCTGCAGCACCTCCTGCTGTGACCCCGTCAGTGGGGGGAGCTGGGCTGTGCAGTGACCATGCAGTGGTCATTTGGCGACCGTGTGGTGGCTCTACAATGGCCATGTGATGGCCATTTACTGGCCATAGAATGGTCACTTAGTGGCCTTGTGATGATCATTTACTACCTATAGAAAGGTCTGTCAGTGGCCATGTGATTGGCATTTACTGGCCATGCAATGGTCACACAGGGGCCATGTGATGTTCATTTACTGGCCATGCCACTGTCACTCAGTAGCCATGCAAAAGTCATGTACTGGCTACAGAATGGCCATTTACTGGCCACACAATGGTCACACAGAGGCCATGCAATGGCCATTTACTGGCCATGCAGTGGGCACACAGCGGCCATGCAGTAGTTGTGCAGTGGCCATGCCAGGGCCGGGCAGTGCCCTCACAGTGCCCACACAGTGTCCATGCCTCAGCCACGCCAGGGCCCCGCTCTGGCTGTCCAGTGGCCACACAGCTGGCTGTTCTGTGCCACCCAGTCCCCGTTGTGCAACAGCTGAGCAGGGTGACTCTGCCTGGCAGAGCTGCCGAGCTCCCAATCCCTGGGAAGCGGGCAAGGATGAGTAATACACCCGGCACAGGGCAGTGGCAGGGGGAAGCAGCTGCCAGGCACAGTGATTACACACAGAGGCAGGGCTGGGGCTCGCAGGGAAATCCACAGGGAAATTCGTGGGGATTGTGTTCCCAGAGCATGGGCAAGCAGCAGCGTTGCAGCAGGACTTGGAGAGGGAAAATTTGAATGCTGTCCCCCAACTGGCATGGGGCACATGGGAAGGGTGTGCCAGGCAGCCAGAGGTGCTCCGCTGGCATTCCCAGCACACAGCTGCCCTTGGAGCCCCATCAAGGGTGGGGGGCACTCCGAGGCCAGGCTGGGATGGGCGTGTGTGATGTTGAGGGCTGTGCCCATGGTCTTGTGGCTGCTCCAGTGCAACCCCAGCCCTTGGGCTCCTGGAGAGGGAAGCTGAGCAACCACAGCTCCATCCCCCTGCAGCCCCCCAGCCCCTTGCAGACACCTCCACCCTGCTCCAACCCCTCAACTCTTCCCATGGCCCCAGACAAGTCCTGGCCCGTTCCCTGGCAGTCCCTCCATCTCCCCCAAAATAACTCCCAGCTCCTTGCAGCTCCCCAAAACACGTTACCCCCCCACCTCATGCAGCCCTCCACTCTCAGCTTTGCAACCCTCAATCTTTCGCACCCCCAACTCTGAAGATTTTGCAAACCCCAATCCCTGCAGCCCCCAAGCCCCATACACCGCCCTGCACGGCCTTCCA
>VZRV01010043.1:32589-50521 GCA_013398115.1 Falcunculus frontatus
GCTCCGCCAGCTCCGGCCTTAAGCGGGCCGGGGCCGCCGCCGCCGGGGGCCGCTGCCGGCTCTGCCCGCTCCTGCCGGCCCCGCCGGCCCCTGCCTTGGGACTTACCTCACGCCTCCGCCACACCTCAGGACGGTAAGTGCCGTCCGCCGACCGGGACGGGGACAGGGAGGCTGCCGGTGCCCGCGGAGGCTCCCGTGGAAGCGGGGCTTGGAATGCTCCCGGTGTTCGGGGGATGCTCCCGGTGCACAGGGGAATCGGAGGCTCCCGATGCCCGGGGAGGCTCCCGTGGAAAAGGGGCTGGGAATGCTCCTGATGCTCGGGGGATGCTCCTGGCGCGAAGGAGTCGGGGAGGCTCCCGGTGCCCGGGGGGACGCTCCTGTTGTGCAGGAGTCCGAGATGCTCTCGGTACCCGGGGGAAGCTCCCGGTGTCAGAGAAGCTGCCGGTGCGCAGGGCAGTAAGAGGCTCTCGGTGCCCGGGGGATGGTCCCGGTGCCCGGAGCGTGCTCCCGGTGTCGGGGCAGCTGCCAGTGCGCAGGGAACGGGGATGCTCCGAGTGCCTGAGCCAACGCGGTCCCCGCCGCGGCGGCGGAGCGGCTCAGGGCGAGCGGGAGCACAGCCGAGGCGAGCGGGCGCTGCGCTCGGAGCGGCTCCGCGGCGGAGGCAGCTCTGGAGCGGGATCGCCGCGCCCGTGGGCCCCGCTCCCACGCACCGCGCTGCCGCTGGGGCGGCGAGGTGCAGACCCCTCTTCCCTGCGCTCCCGGGGCTTCTCCTGCTCTCCCCTCCCCGTTCCCGGTCACCGCTTCCCGAGCGCCGGGGCGGCGTGGGGCGGCACAGCGTCCCCGGGAACCCACGCGAGTTTGTGCCCACCCCCCAGCAGACCCCCCCGGCTGTGGCTCCCGACTCCTGCCCAGCCGTCCAACTCTTTGTCATCCCTGCATCCCTCCTGTCTGCCCGCCAAGCAGCCAGCTCCGCATCCCGCTCCGCCTGCTGTGGATTTGGAGCTGGAGCCGCGTTTGGTGGCGAGGAGGAGCTGACCCATTTGGGAGAGTTTGCGGGAGGAATCCCAGGGCTGCTGTGGGAAGTTCCAGCTGCTTTCGTTCTGTGTTTATGTGCGAGGACGCGGGTCCGTGGTGGGGACACGGGGCTGTGTGGGAACACTCGCAGATTCCTCGCGTGAGCCAGGGGATGTTTGTTTGGACGTGGATTTGGGAAGGAAGGCTGGCTCGGGAGCCTCCAGCGCTGCTATTCATCACCGCCTGCTCTTGCTTTCCCTTTGGAATTACGTTAAGCCGGGCAGCCCGGCTTTGCCAAGGGAATGCTGCCGACGCAGCGATGGAGCGAGGCTGGCCCCACGCTCCTCCGTGGCTCCTCCGCGACACCGAGCCGGAGCACAACCAGCTCTTCCCGTCATTCCTTCGCCGCTGGATGGTGCCTTCGGATACCGCAGAGCGTTTCTCTAGTTAAACACACCTTTTCTTGGAATTCTTTTTTTTCCCTCTATTAGCCAAGAAAAACTTTGCAACTTTCCTTCGCTGTCGGAGAGGAGCCACTGCCGCTGCTGGGTTTCATTTTGTTTTTTTAATTCGAGGTCACGTGTGCGTTGACAGTGTCTTTGATTCCAAGCGATGGTCTCGTCTCCAGCTTAGGAAGAGCTTTTGAGCTCTTCCCTCTGTTGTTTTCTCTCTGTTCAGGAACAAAGAGATTTTTTCTGCCTTTAATTAAAAGGAATATTAATTCCCTGCTCCTTTGTCGAGCGACTTGAAGACACTCTGCAAACATCCGTCTGCTCGGCGCCGCGGTGGGGTGAGCTCTGCTGTGGTACAGGGCATGGAGAAACGGGGGAACCATCCCGAAATCCCACGGCAAACACGGAGCAGCAGCCGGGGAGGATGCTGACAGCCACGGTCCTCGGGTGAGGAGCCCCATGGAGCTGAGCTGCCGCCTGGGGTGGGCTCTTGGATCCCCAGAGGTTTGTGAGGCAGGTCCCTGTGCTCAGTTTCCGCACAGGGAGAAATTCCGTGGCTGGGGAGGCGAGTGGAGGTGAACTTGGCTGTGCCAAGGGGATTTTCCCTGCCGGCTGCCTCCCATGCTGGCAGATAAGGTTTTACCTGGGAACAGACAGATGTTGGGTGTGTTTTGTTTGGAAAACCTGAGTGCAGATGTTGGTTTGTAGGGGGAAAAGCCGGGACGTGGCGGGGGAGAGGCTGTTCTCCTGTGGCTCTGGGTGCTGGGTTTGGGCACCCATGGGGAGGCCTCGCGTGGGTGCAGGATTTGCCTCTTACATCAGGAACTTCCAGGCTGCAGGATGGAAAAATATTCTGGTGCTCAGCCCCACTTCAGGAGTGGGCTGCTGCGGGCAGGAGGGGGCTTTGGCAGGTCCCACGGGGAACCTGGGGCTGCCAGGTCTCTGCCAACATTCCCGGAATTCTGCCTGTGAGCCATGGATCTTTGCACTCGTGGAAAACCCCAGGCAGGATCCAGGCGTTGTGGCTGTGCTGTGGAAATGGGGTCTTGTGGAAATGGGGTCTCATGGAAATGGGGTCTCGGGGAAATGGGGTCTCGTGGAAATGGGGTCTCGGGGAAATGGGGTCTCATGGAAATGGGGTCTCGGCTCTGCTCACTGCCAGCAGCCACCGTAAATCTCTGGTGGGGTCTGGGGACACTTTGGCTCTTCCCGTGGTTGTGCACGGTCTCCTGTCCTGCAGCCACCTCGGGAAGGTGTCTGGGTGCTGTGGGGTGCCGTGGGACCCCCGGGGAGGAGAAGCACCCCATAAATATCTGTCATTATATCTCTTAGCGGGAGTCAGTGGACTGGCAGCGAGTCAACCAGGAAGTGCAGGGCTGCCAGGGAGCGCTGGCAGTGGGGCAGGAGCTGGCTCCCTCCTGGGGGGTGACACACAAATCCCCCCACACCAGCACTGACCCTCTTCAGCCCCTCAGCACGGTCACAGTGAGTGCAAGGTTTGGGGCAGATCAGGGCCGGGTACCGTGAACGGGGCTGAGAGGGACCAGAGACAGCCCAGGGGTTAAGCTGGGCTTAATCGCTGCTGCTGGGGCCGGGGGGATGTGGCCGGTGCCGCAGGTCGGATGCTGCAGCCTGACCTGAGCTTTCCGAGCTGGATCTCACGTGGGAGATGGATTTAGCTGCCCAGCAGGATGGGGACGACGGGAGTCCCCAAGCTGGGATCAATCCTTGCCAGCCAGAGGCAAGAACAAGCTGGTGGCACAGAGGACAGCCCGCTGCCCTGGCCTTAGTGCCAGTGCCATTGCCCAGTTTGGGGTTGTTTTTAGATTTCCTGAAGCTGTTTTCTGCCGTCCCTCCCACTGTGCTCAGGCTCCCCAGGGGGAGCCCCACCTTGACAAATCCACAGCTTTCCTTCGGAAGATGCTGACCAATGGTTCCAGAAAACATCCAAGGGATTTCCTGTTTATTTTGCAAAATTCTCATTAATATTTTTTCCTGTGTTCTTTGATTCAATTTCACATGGGCAAAATCGCCTTGAAATGGAGCCCGCGGTTCAAAAATAGACAAAGAGTCGGGGAGGCAGCAGCCTGGAGGCTGTGGGAGAGCACGGCCGGATCCGGCACCCCCTCGGAGCCGGTACCATCGTGGCGCCTGTGGGGCAGGATCTGGCACGGGGTCCCTGGGGAGCCGGCGGCGCCTTGGCGTTCCCACGCTGCTGGGAGCTCGCCGGGAGCTCCCCGCCGGAGCTGGGGTGTGGAGGGGGAAGGTTTCCCTTCTCCAGCCCCTCTCTGCCTCCAGGATGCCCCGAATGCCCCGCGTGTGCCACTTGTCCCTGCTCCAGACACCAAGGCCACCTTTGGGCACGAGCATCCCCCTGCACAAGGCTGCAGAAATCCCCGATTGGGGCTCTGGGCTGGTTTTGGGGTGCCCCTTTGGCAGTGCTTTGGGGGATGGTGCAGCCCAGGCGCGGGTGTTTCCTGGGTGGGGGCAGCTCCGGCAGGGTCAGCCCCAGCCCTGCTCCTCTCCAGGTGTTCCGGGCTGCCCGCGGCACTGTTTACTCCTGGTGTTTAGCCAGGATATTTAATTTCCAGGAGTGTAAGGCAGCTGGGGAGCAGCAGGGTGTGCGCGCCCACTTCCCCGTGCCACCCCGGTGACAGCGGGCACGACACCGCAGCGGCGTTTGCAGCAGGTATTGTGCCCTGGCTGGGTGTTGGTGGAAAATAGGTCACGGGGACCCCCCAAAGTGACCCTGGGCATGGGGGACCCCTCCTCCCAGCCCGTCCCCCCGCCAGCAGCCACGTCGTCGCCAGCCGCTGTTGACTCACAGGCTCCGCCGCCGAGTCCCGGGGCTGAGCCCGAGATGCTTTTACAGGCAGGGCTGAAATGCACAAAATGTTCGACTTGTAAAATATGTAGCGTGAGAAAATAGCCTTTTCTGCTCTCCTCCTCCTCCTCCTGCCGCCGCTCCCCTGCCCCATCTGCTCGCTTGGAAAGCTTCCCGCAGCCGGGGGGGGGCCGGCGGCGCCCGGGGTCCCTCACCAGGGATGGCACCCACCCCGCGCAGCCGTGCCCGCGCCCAGGGGCCACCCCTCGGTGCCAGGAGGGCTCCCGGGGGCAGCACGGCCACCTCCGGGATGCGCTCGGTCCATGCGGATGTTGCCTCCTCGTTTGGGTTGAGATCCCAAAGTTTCTCTCCCGTTGGACGCGTTTTGAGGGGCTGGCACCGGGAGTGCCAGCGGGGCTGTGCTGCCCGGCGCGGGGGATGACGCAGGCGGCGCTGGGGCATCCCGTGGGGCTTGGGGTTTCCAAAACCTCTCCAGAGGGTCCCGGGAAATCCCCCTGCGAGGCGCCCCGGCAGCCCCGGGAGGGAGCCGCCACGCCGGAGCTGGCCACGAGCCACGGTTTTCACCTTAATCCATCATTATCTGGGCACATTTCGGATCCTTGCCAAGAGCAAGGTGGGAAGGGGGGGTGTAAGCATGCTTTCCCTATTCCCCTGCCATCCTTTTTGCTGCCTGTGTGTAATTAACAGAGTAATTAAAAACAGGATGAGTTAATTGGTATTCATTTATGTGGCAGATGTTTTTAATTGAGATACGAAACAATTTACCTGTTTACATAAACAATAGCAAATGAAGGCTTGTAAAACAGAGAGGGCGCCTTTTTTTTTTTGGCTTTTTTGTTGTTGTTTCGAGGAAAAATCAAACCCATCCCCCACCCCCGGCCACGCCAGCTCGGGGCGAGCGGGAGCTGCTGGCACTGCCTTGGTGGCACCGAGCCAGCTGGTTCGGGTCCCTGGGTGGATGGTTTTGGCTTGAAATGTGGGATTTTGGGGCTTGGGGTGCGTGGAGAGCCTGGCTGCGGGTGCTGCTGTCCCATGTGGAGCTGTGCTGTCACTGCCACACTGCGGGAGGGGACCGAGAGGCTTTGGGACTTGCTGGGAGTTGGTGCCCGTGGGGCATCTGCCAGCAGCGCTGGCATTCCGGGGATGTGGGTGCAGGCAGCGTGCTCAGAAAGCAAAGCACATTGGGATGGACCTGAGCATGGGGAAATCTGCTTTACCTGGAATTGTGCTGGTGGGAGGTGTCCCAGCTGGGCCAGTGGCACAGGACCTGTCTGAGGATGCCCGTGGGGAAGGTGGGGATGATTTGCAGGGGCTCCTCCGGACTGGAGCTGGCTGAACCTGGGTTCCTTTACAAATTGTGCAGAGTTTAATTAATTTGGTTTACTTTTAAAGGGCTTTGTTAGTGCAGATGAGTGCTGGGTGTGGATCGCTCCCTGCAAGGCTGCCTCCCCTAAATGAGCATCCAGGACACCCTGGTGGTGGGTGAGCAGCATCCCTCCAGCATCATCATGGAATTGTGGAATGGTTTGGGTTGAGAAGGACCTTAAAGCTCATTTCATTCCACTGCCATGGGCAGGGACACCTTCCTCTATCCCAAGTTGCTCCAAGTCCTGTCCAGTCTGGCCTTGGGCACTTCCAGGGATCCAGGGGCAGTCACAGCTTCTCTGGGCACCCTGTGCCAGGGCCTCACCACCCTCACAGGGAGCAATTCCTTCCCAATATCCCACCTAAACCCACCTTCAGCATCCCATAGCTGCTGTCCTTCCTCCCGCTCCAAGTGCAGCTGGGAATGAGCCACCTCCAAGCTGCCTGTTGTCACCTTTCCCCGATGTCACCACGGCCCCAGGGAAGGGATGAGGATGGGTGCAAGGGAAGGAGGGAGCTGATCCCAGGGAAGGGATGAGGGTGGCTGCAGGGGAAGGAGGGAGCTGATCCCAGGAAAGGGATGAGGATGGCTGCAGGGGAGAAGGGAGCTGATCCCAGGGAAGGGATGAGGATGGGTGCAGGGGAAGGAGGGAGCTGATCCCAGGGAAGGGATGAGGATGGCTGCAGGGGAGAAGGGAGCTGATCCCAGGGAAGGGATGAGGATGGCTGCAGGGAAGGAGGGAGCTGACGGTGCCGTGAGGTCCCACCAGCTCTGGTGCACGTTGCTGGCACTGCTGCCCGGCCTCAGGCACCGCACGCTTCCAAACCCGCTCCAGCTGGGACAGCTCCGGCCCTGCCATCTTATCGGGGAGTTGTTGTTGGCCCCGCTGGCTGCGGCAGCTGAGGAGCAGGAATGCTTCCCTGCCTTTGTTTCGGAGGCAGCCTGGCTCGGGGAGACGTCGCCTCCAGCATCTGGATTTCATTTGTGGCCATTTGGAGAGCATGAAGGATGCTGGGCGCTGAATTCCCTTTAACCCCTTCCTCGCCCGGGGAGCTTTGCCTGCAGGGAGCCGCAGCTTTCCAGTGGCCACATCCAGGGCAGCTCCCTGCCTGCTCCATCCCCATCCCTGGGGAAACGCAGAGCGCAGCGGCCGGCCCGGGTACTCCTCCTCGGGCTCATCCCGGAGCTGGCACATCCCACTTGTTGCCTGGGGAGGAGGCACAACCCCGGGCTTGTGGTGGCTGGATGGGCTCCCTGGGGCTGTGGGAAACAGCAAACGCCAGGCTGGGATGGCTGCCAGCCCCATCCCTCCGGCACTGGTCCTGTCCCTCCGGCTCCAGGATGCCGTGTGCCCGCTGGAGTGCGTGGCTGTGTGACAGTGTCACCCCAGCAGGGACCCTGCCCGAGGGTTAAACCCTGCGGTGTGACAAATGGGGGGCTCAGGGTCACACAGGGGTGTGCGGGGGTCCGGCATCCGCCGGCCCCGGGAGGCAGGGTGGGGAACAGCCGCTCCCGCCAGCCCAGGAGAAAATACTAATCCTTTTATTTTTATATTATTACTTATTCATCTGGGCTGCATAGCCCTAATGGAAACCAGATGGAGGAAAACAGACACGGCCCCGAGCGGCTGGGACAAATTACCCCAAAGAGAGAAAAAAATAGAGGGAAAAATAATTCCAGCGGAGTTGGAGTTGTGCTGGAGAATCGCTGCTTGGTGATGCTGAGGGGAGGCTGCACTTTGCCCCCTGAAACCTCCTTTGCCTTCATGGAGCTCATCCCATCCTGCAGAGAACCTGGGTTGGTGGCACAGCCGTGGTTGTGTCCTCTGGGCATTCCAAGCTCTTTTAATGGATTTGGGACCATTCCTGTGCCTGCCTGGCTGTGTTTGGGTTGCAAACACCTTGGGGAAAATTTAAAACTTAGAGGAAAAAAGAGGGAAACACAACAAAAACCAGAACCAGGCCCCATTTCTTTGAGTGCTTGCTCAGCTTCAGGGAAATGTCCCTGCTGATGGGAAGCTGTGGAAAAGCCGTGTCAGTGCCAGGATGAATGTATCCACGTTTTCCCCTTGGTGTGGGCAGGGCTATGGAGTCAGGGCAGTGAGGGGAGCAGAGCTGGGGATGCAGGCAGGGACCATTCCAGGGATGCAGGCAGGGATGCTGCCAGGGCTGGGACAAAGGGATGGTGCCAGGGATGCAGGCAAGGATCGTGTGGGATCAAGGTGCTGCAGCTGTGACCCCTCACAGGGGCACACTCTGTGCACGCTCACGGCTCAGCCTCTGCTGTTGGAGCTGGATCCTGCTCTGCTGAGTGACAGGGGAAGCCTGGAAGGCTGGACAAGCTTTGCCCAGAGATGGATATTTCCATGAAAAGCAAAATAAAAGGTGTTTTTCGAAACAAACCACTTATTCTGGCAGGCTCTCTAGGGGAACTGAGGTTTTGAGGGGAGGGAAGCTGCGTGCTCTTGGGATTTCTCCTGCAAGGAACGGGAAACTGGAGCAAGCACATCCAGGAGTCTGCAGGATTCTGGTGTGCCATGGATAGGGATGGATATCCACAGTGCTGGAGCCATCCAGAAGGATCCTGTGGGTGACCAGCCATGATTTTGGCTCTTACCCCCAACTCCTGGTGCTCCGTGCACCGCCGGCCACGGCACAGCCCCGATAGCATCTCTGTGGGGACGAGGCCCTGGTTTTATTTAGCCTGGCCAATGTGCTCCAGCCAGGTTCAATTAATCCCCCCACAGTTGCCCCGGATTAAGGATGGATATTAGATTAGTGGTTATCAGCCAGGCTGGGGGGGACCGTGCCGGGGCGCAGGGGGGTCCCCATGGCCGGGGGTGGCCGTGGCAGCCACTTCCATCTTTGGTTGGAGCTGGTGGCAGCGCGGGGACGGTGACAGATCCCCACAGCTGCCAGCACTTGTGGCCACCCGTCACCGCTGGTGTGGCAGCCACGGGGCCCAGAGCCTGCACCGGGGGACAGGACCTGTGGGTCGGCTGTGCTCTGGCTGGAGGGGATGGTGCTGGCACGCTCCCCCCGGGAACTGCCGGGCGTTATTTGGGGCTGGGAGTGCAGGGAGGTGGCAATGCCCAGTGGGGTGATGGCGATGGCCAGGAGCTCCACGCTCCCTGGATTGCAGGATGTGGCCTTGCAGGGCTGCTCAGGGCTGGGGGGGGACAGGACCTGTGGGTCCTGCCATTGCCACTGCCACCAAACACTGGCTGTAATGATCCCAAGATCCCTGTCTGGGGCTGTGCCAGCCCTGGGTGATGCTGCTGGGGATGGTGAGGGGTCAGCGGGAATTCCCAGGATGTTTCAGGAGGGTGCTGTGCTGTGACAGCAGTGAGGTGACACAGCAGGGGTGGCACCGCAGGGGCAGAGCGGTGCCTGCTCCTGGTCCCTGCACTCTGTGTCCCTGCACAGGGCACTGTCCCCACCCCTGTGCACACAAACAGCAGATCCATCCCCCTCCCCACCACCCTGTGCCACACAGGACACCAGGCACCATCCCCATTGCCTGAGCTCTGCCATCCTACACTGGCAGCAGAGATACCCAGGCCAACCTAAGGTCCCCAAGTGTCCCCTCTGTTTACCAGGGAATCACAGCCCTGCCTGGCACACCCCACTCACCACCCCGTGCCCTCTTCCTGCAGATAACGCGGAGACTCTGGCCGCCACCATGCCCGACTCGCCGGCCGACGTGAAGACGCAGGCCCGCTCCACGCCACCCAGCATGCCCCCGCCACCGCCGGCCGTCACACAGGGAGCCACGCGCCACCCCTCCTTCACGCCGAGCACCAGTGAGTACCGTGCTGCCAGCCTGGGGCTGCCCAGCTCCCCTTGCCGCCACCTCACGCGCGGCACCCGGGGCCAGCAGTGTCCGCAGTGCTGTGACACGGGGTGGCACTGCCTGTCCTCAGGCTGGAGACTCTCCTTGGGTGCGCATTCCCAAGCCGTGGCTCGTGCGGGGAGCGCCGTGGCACTGCCCGTGGCCAGCAGTGCCCTGCGAGGTGCCTGGGGACAGGGATGTGCTGCTCTCCTGCCACCCGGTCACCAAATGCTGGCACAGAGGAGAGGGTGACTGGAGGATGGTGGGGGTTGGGGGAGTTCCTGTGGATTGGAGATGGCCCCGTGGTGGGTCCCAGGCACGTGGGGACACAGCTGTCCCTCTGAATGTGGCATCCAGTGGTGGCAGGGCGGTGGCAGGGCCAGCCACAGTGGCTGGGACCTCCTTGCTGTGCCCAGGCTGGGGCGTGGTGGCATCAGGGGGACTCCAGATGCGAGTCTCAGTCTCTGTGGTTGAACTGGGGACAGCCACCCAAGGCGGTGGCTGCACCAGAGGCTCGTTGCACACCCGCAGGGTTTGCACCCGGGGTCGGTCACTGTGCCATTGTCACTGTCCTGGCACATGGATGGACAAGGCACATGCAGGGCGGGATCCAGACAGGCAGGGGACAAGGCTGGTCCCCTGGCAGGAGTGGCAGTGGCCACTGTCACTGGCTGCTCCAGCTCCACCGGAACGTGTCCCAGGCACACGCGTGTGCAAGGGTTTTGCTCGTGGCTGTTTCTTGCTTAGAAAAACCCCAGTGAGGAAGAAAACACCCTAAAACAACCCCTGAGATACAGCCCCTGGCACCTGCAGCCCCCCAGCAGTGCTCCTGGACAGACTCTAGAAATCAGCTCATGTTTGGCTGTGCTTGGAGGGGGTTTGGGTTTCAATCCCAGCCCTGTGGCTAACGTGGCAGCCCAGATGTGGCTGGATCTGGGATGCAGGACCAGGGGTGCAGGCGGCCTCTGCACCATGGCTCGGCACAGAGAGGGATTCAGGCCACAGCACCAGGGGTGTAGGCAGCCTTTCTGCCACAGCTCAGCCCGGAGCAGGGTTTGAGACACAGGGCTGGGGCCATGGAGCAGCTTGGCGTGGAGCACCACAGCGTTTTGGTTGTTCTCAGCCTTGGCACACCTCAATTTGGTCCCTAAAATGTGGGGACTGTGTCAGGCAGCCGAGCATCCATCCCCTGAACCCCCCTGTGTGTGCAATGGGACGCAGGGAGCCGGGTCCTTGGTGTGCCCAATGGCTTTGTCCATGGCACACGTGCCCACGGTGAGGAGCGTCCCGTGCAGGGCCCCCCGGCCGAGAGCTGCCCCCTCTGCTCTCTCATCATAGCGTGTTTTATTTTGCTTGCAGATCGAGACGCTGGCCCTCCGACGTTTCTGCCTCGCGGCCGTTTTCATGGTTGCTTGAAATGGTCGATGGTCTGTCTTTGTAAGTAAAATGAAACACCCGCTCTCATGAGAGACCCGAGCGCAGCCGCAGCCCCCCGGGGGTGCTCCCCATCGCCAGCCCCTCGCCCTGCCCCGGCGGGTCACGGGGATGTGAACCCCGACCCCATCCCGGCGCAGGGACATGTGTGGTGTCCAACTTAGGAACGCACCTGTCGCGGGAATAAAAGCAGTTGTGGCCGCCGGGTTATTTTCGGCACCTCTTCAGCGGGCGGCAGGCGCTGCCCGGCCGGAGAGCGAGCGGGAGCCCCCCAAAGCAGGCAGGGCTGGCTGGGCAGCACGGCACCCCCAGGTCAGTGTGATGCCAGCGGGGACAGGCGCGTGCGTGCCGGGGCGATGCGCGGTCGGGACGTGGGTGACGCGTGTTGTCACCCGCGCTGGCCGGGGAAAGGTCCCTGTGCTCACGTGGGGCTGGTGCAGGAGAGAGGGGTCTGCCACGCTGATGGTTGGCACCCCAAAATATCCCCCCTGGGTCTCTCGGTGTGGGGTGTTCAGGCAGCTCCTGTCCTCCCTGACTGGGCACTGGGGATGGAGGTGGCAGCGTGCTGCCAGCCAGGCTGGGCTCTGTGGGAAATGGCTCATGGATTCTCTCTGGGAGCACTGAGCAGCTCCCAGAGGGGCAGGATGGAGCTCTTGGCTGTTGAGGAGCTGGATCAAGGCCTTGCCATGCTGGGGGATGCTCTGCATCCCCTCCTTCCCTACAGCCCCCACAGCACCGGGACAGCCCAGGATGTGGCCCCAGGGATGCAGCAGCATCCTGAAGCCTTCCAGGGGGTGCCAGCCCCGTGTCACACAGCAGGACACTCCGGTCCTACCATCCCAGCCTTGTCCCCACGGTGCCAGGGCACAGCCACCCGCTTTGACCTCCCCTTCCCTGTCCTCCCCAGTGATGAACGGGAGCAGCCACTCGCCGACCGCCATCAACGGGGCTCCGTCCACCCCCAACGGGTTCAGCAATGGGCCGGCCACCTCCTCCAGCGCCTCCCTGTCCACCCACCAGCTCCCTCCAGCCTGTGGTGCCCGCCAGCTCTCCAAGCTCAAGCGCTTCCTCACCACCCTGCAGCAGTTTGGGAATGACATCTCCCCCGAGATCGGGGAGCGGGTGCGCACCCTCGTCCTGGGGCTCGTGGTACGTCTGCCAGCCGTGGGGTCAGCCTTGGGGTCCCCCCCATCTGAGGATCCTGGGTTTTCTGTTGGGGATGGAGATGCTGCTGAAAGGGAAAGAGGGGCCTAGATTGACCTAAATCCTGGAGAAAAGAGGGTTGTTTTCCCAGCATCTCCCTGCACAGCTGGTGCAGGGTTGGGTCCTGGCTGCTGGCATCACCAGTGAAGCCTTGAGCATGGTTTTCCCTTGAGTGTGGTTTTCCTGTGAGCGTGGCAGAGGAGCAGGAATGGGGAAGGAACAGCTAAGTGCCCCCCAGGGGTGCGGGGGGCCGTTCCAGGGGTGCTGAGCCCAGGCTGTCCCCACAGAACTCCACCCTCACCATCGAGGAGTTTCACGCCAAGCTCCAAGAGGCCACCAACTTCCCGCTGCGACCCTTCGTCATCCCCTTCCTCAAGGTGGGTGCCCCAGCCTGGGCATGGCAGGATTCATGGCAGCATTTCAGCACAGGGGATTTGGGGGTGGCTTTGGGGCTGGCAGCTGCCTGTGGGTCTGCCCGTGTCCCCCCAGGCCCACGTGTGCCCCCACACGTGTGCAGTCACACAGGGCCGGGCTGGTTGCAATAAAGCGAGGGGTCGGCCCAGCTGGCTGCCATTTGCAATTCATTAAAAATTCCCTCTTTTTTTTTTTTATTTGCCTTTTAATTTCGCGCTGACTCTGCAGTGCCACCCCACTCTGCAGGGATTCGCCCGGCGCTGGCACGCCTGGCAGCACCAGCACTGCTGGCAGATGTTCGAGCCTGGCATCCCCTGTCCTTCGTTAGCGAAGGAATAATTAAAAAGTGCAAAAATATCCCCTTTTCCACCTCTGCATCCCAGCCCTCCCAGAGCAGGGGTCCATGAGTGGAGGTCTGTGCTCACCACAGGAATCTGCCGGAGTGGTTTGCTCCAGGCTGAGCTGGAGCAGGACAGCAGAGCCCCCTCCCCTCCTGCCCAGTTTGCAGGGTTTTTGGGCTCCATGGGAGCAGGGAAAGGTGAAGCCCCAGGCCCCGGCAGGCGCTGGTGGCCCTGTGGCTCCAGGCAGGCTGGGATCCATCCCCGCTGTCCCAGTGCCAAGAGCGCGGCGGCCGCCCTGGCACCCCGCTCCCAGCTGTTCCCACCACCCGTTCCAGATGTTTCTCATTATCCTAACTGCAACCAGCCGGGCTCGGCGTGCTTCCCAGACTGGGGACTTGCTGTTTTTGTGGGATTGCTCCCCCCTGGCTGGGGAAGGGAAGGGGAGGGAGGGTCCAGCCCTGCTCACCACAACTGCAGCTCCGGCTCGGGCGCTAACGTGTCCCACAGATGGGATTTGGCTGCAGCTCAGCTGCCTCAGGCGAAATCCAGGGCTGGCAGCCAGAGCACCGGGCAAAAGGGGGTTCTGCTGCTTAATTCCTGCTGCTCCTGGGGCTGCAGCGCCGTGGGGGGACACGGTGGGTGGGTGGGAGGGGAGTTCCCAGCTGATCCTCACAGCCGTGGGTGCCACACGGGCTGGGGATCCCAGAGGTGCAGTTGTGGGGACAGGGTGGCCGAGGTGGCCGATTTGGCCCAGGGGGTGATGCTCTGCAGCCCCTGCCGGGGTGCAGGAGGGCTCCATTGAAGCTGTGTCCCCCAAAAGCCCAGCTGGCCCCTGGGCACGCTGCTGGCATCCCAAGGCTGTCCATGGGGAAGGGGAGCAGGACCCCAAAGGGAAAGCAGCTGCTTCCCTCGCACCCCCTGCCCGTGGTGAGCTGGGGGCACAGCTGGGCTGCTCCGGGGGGGCTGTGGGACCGAGGACTGGACTGTCACCCCCTCCCACAGGCCAACCTGCCACTGCTGCAGCGGGAGCTGCTGCACTGCGCCCGCATGGCCAAGCAGACCCCGGCCCAGTACCTGGCCCAGCACGAGCAGCTGCTGCTGGACGCCAACGCCTCCTCTCCCATCGACTCCTCCGAGCTGCTCCTGGAGGTGGGCGAGAGCGGCAAGAGGAGGACGCCAGACAGGTGCCAGCCAGGGAGGGGCGTGCGGGGTTTTTTAGGGACGCATCCCTGAAAACGGGAGGTTGTTCCCGGAGGCCCAGTGGAGACCAACCTTTTCTCCTCTGGCCAGGACCAAAGAGAACGGTTTGGACCGAGACCCCCTGCACCCCGAGCACCTCAGCAAGCGGCCGTGCACCATGAGCCCGGCGCAGCGCTACAGCCCCAGCAACGGGCTGAGCCACCCCCCAAACGGGCTGGGGCATCCCCCCGCCGGCCCACCCCTGCCCCAGCACTACCGCCTGGAGGACATGGCCATGGCACACCACTACCGGGACACCTACCGGCACCCCGACCCCCGGGAGCTCCGCGAGCGCCAGCGGCCCGCCGGTGAGCCCTGCTGTCCCCGTGCACGGGGGGACACGGGGGGCTGGGACCCCCCTGAAGGGAGAGGGGTCCTGCAGGGGGGCTGACCCCGCTCTGCTCTTGCCTTGCAGCCGTGCACGGGACGCGGCAGGAGGAGGTGATCGACCACCGGCTCACGGACCGGGAGTGGGCGGAGGAGTGGAAACACCTCAACAATGTACGTAGTGCCCCTGCCCCTGTCCCGTGTGCGTGTCCCTCTGCTCTGCCCTCCATCCCCACCCTGTACCTCACGGGGCTTCACTCCCGAGCATCCTCTGCTTCTGCAGCCAGCGCAGCACCCTGGAGCTGGCACAGCCTGGCACAGCCCGAATCCCCCTGCCCAGCACCGGGCACCGCAGCCCTCCGGCTGCTTGCAGCAGAGCCCCCTCCCCATCCCCACTGTTGCCCCGCAGCTGCTGAACTGCATCATGGACATGGTGGAGAAGACGCGGCGGTCGCTGACGGTGCTGCGGCGGTGCCAGGAGGCCGATCGCGAGGAGCTCAACCACTGGATCCGGCGCTACAGCGACGCCGAGGACATGAAGAAAGGCAGCCCCCCCTCTGCGCGCCCCCACAACTCCTCCTCCGCCACCGCCGAGGCTCCCCAGTTAGGTACTGACCCCCGGGGCGGGGGCTGTGCCCCTCTCCGGGGTGCCTGCGCTGTTCTCCCGGGGGTCCGGCGCTGCCGGCGGGTGCGTTCCGAGGGGATGGCATCTCCTAAGGGCATCCCCTCTCTCCTTCACAGACGCTCACCGGGACTTTGCGCCGCGGCCGCTCTCCGGGTACATGCCTGAGGAGATCTGGAGGAAGGCTGGTGAGTATGGGGTGGCAGAGTGTTGAGCCAGCAGGGGCTCTGCCCCAGCTGCCCTCATCGGGATGTCTGTGGTGCTGGAGGAATTTGGGGTGGTTTTGAGGGAAGGGGGGATGCTGGGGTGATGCCTTCTCCAGCCACCTAGAAACAGAGACTAGACAAGAGTAAGGGAATAAAGACAGGTATTTATTTGAAGGGCCTTCAAAGTACCCCCTGGGGGAGCCAGAGGCTGCTTCCAAAAAATGGACCCCAAGATGGACCCCAGGTCACGAGTTCTTCACACTTTTATAGGTTTGGACCATTTGCATATCAGGGTTCATTCTCCAATTAAAGCCCCAGTTTTAGCAATGTAACTCCCCTCAGCTTGCCCCCCTTAGAATCTTTAGTTTACACATTTTGGGCCTAAAAACAGCCTGGCTGTCCTTGAAGGCAAAGCCTGGAGAGGCTTTGTTATGTCTGCCCAGTACGAGAGAGCAGGAATTACAGGCTCCAAGGAACTTCAGAGTTACACTCTGAGCAGTACAGGATTCAAAAATATCAAAGTTAAAACCTAAGGCATCAGGGGCGCTGGCACACCCTGGCCATGCTCGGCTGTTGCCTTCCAGAAGAAGCTGTGAACGAGGTGAAGCGCCAGGCCATGTCTGAGCTGCAGAAGGCCGTGTCAGACGCCGAGCGGAAAGCCCACGAGCTGATCACGACGGAGCGTGCCAAGATGGAGCGGGCCCTGGCCGAGGCCAAGCGCCAGGCGTCCGAGGATGCCCTCACTGTCATCAATCAGCAGGAGGACTCGAGCGAGGTGGGGACCCTGGGGGGACGGGTTGGTGGCAGTGCTGGTGTGTGGGACCTGCTCTTCTTGCAATCGAGGTTGCAGCATCTGCATGTGAGGGTGGGAATGGGAGCCTGCAGCAGCGCCGTGGGATGGGAGGAGAGGGGAATTCTTGCACAGAGGTGGGGGTGCAGGGTGTGGGCAGTGATGGGGTGCATGGTCCAGGAGGGGGATGCACAGTCCTGGGTGGGGGAGGATATCCAGGATGGGAGAGCACAGTCTGGGATGGAGCGAATGGTCCATGATGAGATGCATGGTCCTGGATGCAGTCTAGGATGATGTGCGTGGTCTGGGACGTTGTGCATGGTGCAGAGGAGGGCTATAGGTCCGGGATTAGGGGGACCTGGCTCAGGATAGGGGAGCACAGGGCAGAATGGATGTGCCTGGTCCAGTACAGGGATACAGAATCTGGGATGGATGTGCACACTCTGGGATGTCCAGGTCCACACAAGGTCCAGGACAGGAATGCGTGGTTTAGGATGATGGAGTGTGTGGTCTGGGATGATGGAGTGCATGGTCTGGCATGATGGAGTGCCCAGTCCCGGGTGAGGGTGCCCAGCCCAGCCTAGGGGTGCACACTCCGAAGCTGAGGTTGGGTTTCCTGTTCCCACAGAGCTGCTGGAACTGCGGGCGGAAGGCGAGCGAGACGTGCAGCGGCTGCAACACCGCGCGCTACTGCGGCTCCTTCTGCCAGCACAAGGATTGGGAGAAGCACCACCACGTCTGCGGGCAGACTCTGCAGGGGCTGCCGGGCCCTGCTGCCCCCGGGCCGGGCCAGCCCGACGGGGTGCCCGCCATGGCCAGCAGCCCCAGCGAGGCGGGCTCGGTGGCCGTGTCCCGCGCTGGCACCCCGGCCACGCCGGCGCCGCTGGACAGCGCGTCCCGCTGAGCCGCCCTCGGACTGCGAGAGCCACGGACTGCACCCGGTGCAATTTCCTCAGCTACCTGACTCATGTGACCTCCGAAACGACCTCTCTAGCTCTCACAACTAATCCTCACGGATCCTCAAACTGGGCTTTAAGTGGAGTTAAGGCAAATACCGGTCTCTGTTCTCTCTTCAGTCTTTGTTTTGGCTTTTTTCGGTTGGTTTTCTATCGGTTGGGGGATTGTGGTTTGGGATTTTTTGGGTTTTTTTGGTTGTTTTTTTTTTTTCCTTTTTTGCTCTCTGGATGAGGGATTTGGCTCCAGCCTCACCACGCAGTGCTGTGGGGAGAGACCAGCCTGATCCCATCCCACAGCGGTGCTGCTGAGGGGCTCGCTTGGAGGAGGAAAGAACCTTCTTTTCTTCATCTCTCTCTTCCTATTTTTTTTTTCTTTTTACCTTTTTTTTTTTTTTGTAAAAAAAATAAAGAAAATAAAAAAGAAAACGTCGGACTCTTTGGCTTTAAGTAAGAAATTGTAAAAAAGGAAAAAAAAAAAGAAAAAAAAAAAGAAAATCCAAAAACCGGACGACGCGTGACGGACGCTCACCTGTAACTACCTTGCTAGCTAGCCAAGAACAGACCAGACTCACCTCTGCTCCAAAGGAAATCCAAAACCAAGGAAGATCCAAACGTCTCTCCACTGCCAAAGTTCGTTTCGTTCTGTTGTCGCTTCTTTCCCCTCCCCGCAAGGATGGATGGACGTGCCCCTGGGGCTTTAAAGAGTTTCTATTAAAATAAAGCAAAAAAATCAAAAAAAGGTGTTTTTTTACTAAAACCCCAACCCCCAAGGTGTGGGAGGGGGAGATGGGGCTGAGAACCGCAGCCGGAGCTGGCACGTCTCTACCTCTGCCTGCCACCGCCCTGGAAAAGGAGAACAAAAAGGAGAATTTAAAAAAAAAAAAAAAAAAAA